>OVAN01002264.1:7598-34479 GCA_900406275.1 Anastatica hierochuntica | reverse complement strand
ATATATACAAGGTGACTTAGAAAAGTAGGTAAGTTTTAAGTTTTAGTTATAAAAATGAGTAACTTCAAATTTTAATTTGATAAAGAGGTAGTTTTTTCTCTCCAAACTTTTTTTTGACCATTTTACCCTTCTCGAGTTTTATGACTAAGTTCAAATTACCCTACTTTTGTAACTTAAACTCGAGTATTTACATTGTATTTCTTTTTTTAGTATTAATCATTAAATACACATTTGCGTATTATTCAATAGATACAAGTTTGTAGGCATTCTCTTAATACAAAAGTAATTTAGACTTTATGAAATACTATTATGAATAGAAGAATAATAAAAAGAATGACCGATATTGTTGTAACAATAATACTCAAATTATTGATTAATACTTTATTAACAATTCACCACTTTTATAAGTTTGAAAGTTTTCGTATTAAAGACAGTAATGGGTAATCGTAAAGAGAAAAACATGACTTTATCATCTCAATATTTTTTTTTTTTTAAAATGGCGGGTTAATCAAAGTCCAAATGAACACGAAAACTAATTGGCGGGAACTAAAAATGTTTGTTGGACGCAATATAAGGTAATGGGTCAAATCTTTTGGGCCTATGAAATTAAATCGATCACCTGAACCCAATTTGCACTCAGTATTTTGCGAGAAGTTGATGCTATTTTTGGGTAGTTTTTTAATAAATAATTAAGGTAGTAGACACAATTAGAAATAGATTTTGGTAAAGTAAAAAATTGGCAAACCCTAGACTGTGGGGGAGAGGGATGAGTTACGAAGGTAAAGGTAAGAAAGTGGAAGAAAATGAACGACGATGTGCAGGTAGTTTTCAAAATTATCTCCGCACACCCAATAATTGTTTGTTATTTACTAGTGAATTAAGGATTTTTTGTCATTTGGGGATGTAGTGGATTTATTTTGTTTTCGGCGTCGCGGGTTGCTGGATTCTATTTGCAAATGGCGAATGGGATTTCAAGATTAACAAGTCAAGAATGAGAAGGAAAATTGACTACTCAGCCTTTAGAACCGTGACCGATCTCGCTGAGGGGACTGCAAAGTTATATAGGTTGGAGAACATTGTGGCTTCAGTTGAAATATCTTATTGGCAGGGAAATTCTCCATTTGAGCTGAAGACATCACTCGATGTGAGTAATTTTATCTCCCTACATCAAGCGGACAAGTCGTTGAACTTGTTTGTCTTCTTCAAAGAAACATTCGGTGATGAGTTGGTGTTTTTGAGAACGAAACAGGTTTCATGTTCAGTGAATTTCTGTGGTAGCAGTTCTATTCCAGTATGACCATCGACTATTTGTTCGGAAAATGAGAGTTGTACACTAGCTGATTTAGATAGTGGCAGAGGGAGTAGTTCTAGTGGCGGACAATCGAGAAATGTTTCTGAAAATCAAAGTTGCGAAGGTGGGTTAGATGATTGTTCTCATTTTGAGTTCGGCGAAGAAACTTTGAGTCATGTAAAGGAATTAGAAGATGCTCTTCTTATGCCAACTTCAAAAAATGTGGAAGTTGATGGTAAGGAAGATAAGGATAGTGATGATGCCTTGGAGATGATGATGTGTTTGATAAGAGATATGAAGATGTGCTTGATAAGAGAGATGTTGACAACGACGGTAGAAGAGATGATGATGCTGGTAAGGGAGACAATAATGGTGATAAGGAAGAAAGGAAAGAGAAAGATGAGGAAGATAAGAAAGGTAATGAAGATGAGAGAGATAAGAAAGATGTGGAAGACGAGGAAGATAAGGAAGATAATGAAGATGAGGAAGAGGAATGTAATGAAGATGATGAAGAAAACGATGAGGATAATTGTGAGGATGCCACATATGAACAAAGTGAGGAAGAAAGTACAGATGAGACATATGACAGCGATGAAGATTACGATTATGACTTTTGGAATGACTTGACATTAAATGACGACAAAGGAGAGGAGGATAATGAAAGTGTGCCAACTCACTCAGATTTTGGTGTACAACTTGTTACTTTAACTAATGAATACGTTGAATATGAGAATGACCCAAACTTGTATAGTTTTACTTCAAGAGTTACAGTTGGGCTTATGCAAGGAGGTGAATGAATCAGAAGAGGTTGTTCTAGTGACACCTCCAAAAGAAAACAAGAGAAGCAATCAAAACTTAGATGATGATGAAGACGATGTTGCTGATTTTGTGGGTCCGCGTCCGAATGTTGTTGCGGTGGATGATGTTGTTAGGCCTGATAATGGAGGTGAATCGAAAGAGATTGTTCTGGTGACACCTCCAAAAGAAAATAGGAGAAGCAATTAAAAATTAGACGATGATGAAGACGATGTTGCTAATTTTTTGGATCCGTGTCCGAATGTTGTTGCGGTGGATGATGTTATTAGGCCTGATAATGGAGGTAGTAGTTTACAAAAAGACATAAGAATAACAGAAATATATGGATACGAGGATCATGAGCCTATGTTTAACGATATGGCTGGTAACACCTTCAATGTCAAAGCAATATTGATTTCAGTAAGGGGGATGGAGATATAAAGCTGCACAGAATATTTGATAGCAAGGAAAATTTTAAAATTGCGTGTGTAATCTTTGCAATCAAGGAGATATTCAGGTTCCATTACTACAGTTATGCCAAGCATTACCATAGTTGCAAAATGTTATGATCCAAGGTGCAATTGGAGGGTCATGGCAAGCCATATCGGGAATTCAGAGATGTATCAGGTCAGGAAAGCAAATCTCGTGCATACATGCTCATCGGAAATCAGAGGGCAGTACAAAACACATGCAACATCCAAGGTCATAGCTGCACTTTGGAGATCAAAATATGAGTCTCATGTAGCTGAACCACGGGCAATGGAATTGCCTGAGATCCTTCGGACATAGTTTAAGTTTACGACTATTTATTGAAAGTGCTAGAAAGCAAAAGAGTTGGCTATTGTGGCAACTCAAGGAACAGAGGAGAGTCCGTACAAGATGTTGCCACTATACTTTTACGTGTTAAAGTATGCTAATCCCGGGACAATATGTCATATTGAATTAGAATTGGATGAGTACAAGAAGAGAAGATTTAAGTACGCCTTCTTGGCCCTGAAGGCATGTATAGATTGATGGGAGCATTTACGGAAGGTTGTAGTTGTTTATGGTGCTCACATGTTTGGCAAATACAAGGATGTCCTCCTCTCGGCTAGTAGACAAGATGCCGATTTTCGAATATTTCCAATTGCTTTTTCAGTGGTGGGCAGCGAGAACAACGACTCTTGGTCATGGTTTTTTAGGAATCTTCAGTCCATCATTGAGGATAGTTCAAAGTCAACTTTTACTTCTGATAGATGCAAAGGTATTTATAAAGCTAAAGATGAATGGTATCCTCTCGTCCATCTTGCTGCATGCCTTGAACACCTCAAAAGGAATGTCGACACTAGATTCAAAAAGAGAAATCATAAAGAAATGGTATATGCAACTGCGGAAGCTTTTACTGTGTCAAAGTTTAAGAAGATTTACAATGATATTAAGCATATTGACAAACGGTGTTGGGAGTATCTGGAGGAAATAAAGGTTGAACATTGGACACGGTCTCACTTACCGGGGAACAGGTACAACCTTATATCATCAAACATACCTAAGTCGCTGAACAATGCATTTCTTCTAGCAAGGAACAATCTTATTGTAGCTTTATTCAAATTTATCTGGCGGATGATTAGTCGGTGGTTCGAAAGTAGATGGCGTACAATACAGAAAATGGATGGAGAAGTTAGTATTGAAGTGGAAAAAGTGTTGATGGCACAACTGGGGCTGTCAAGGGTTACTCGGTGGTACCTATTGATACGTGGCAATTTGAGGTCACATCAACGTCAGCTGAATACGCTAAAAATGTTAATCTGGAGAAGCGTACATGTTCTTTTCGTGAATTCCATATACTTGGAATACCATGTTGCCATGCAATTGCATCAGCTACTTTTCGACAGATGGGGTACAGGGCGTATGTACATGCACCTTTAAAGACACATAAGTGGAAGAACAGTGTGGATGTCATTACTCTACCTTTACCTAACCCCGAAAATTTGTTGGATATACCAGTGGAGGTAAGGGATGATAATGACATTGAACCGCCGATCACAAAAAGACCTCCCGGAAGGCCTCCAAAAAGAAAACTCTTCGTAGGAGAAATACCATGAGAATCATGTTTTTACTTATGCGCAAATACATTTTGTTTTTTCTATAAATTAATTTCTCCGCATATAGGAGGGGCCGATGAAGAAGCAGAAGGTCAACAAGTGTGGAAGGTGTCAGCAAAGTGGACACAACAATATCACATGCAAAGCTCCTTTGTCTAGATAAGATTTATATTGTTGGCCATAATTATGTGGAATCTCTTTTTTGTGATAACCTATTATGTAAAACATGGTAGGTGATAATTAAGTAGGTTATAATTATGTGGAATGACCGTTTTATTTCCATTCATATGTTGTGAGGGAACCTTTTGTGATTTACTGTTGTACACTAAGTTGACGTGGGATAACAAGTATACACCCAATTTTTACACTACCGTGTACCACCGTGTACCAGCTTACACTCTCTTACACCAAATTGTACAACTTTTCATTCACACTTTGGTGTACTGCCTCTCATGTACAGGTAGGTGTACGGCATATTCTGCACACCGTGGTGTATCGGATAACTTGTACGCTAAGGTGTACGCATTAACAACATCACATGGGACAAAAAGTGTACATGTAATTTGTACACCATGGTGTACACGCTTACTCTCCTACATTTAGGTACACGACTTATGCGCCACACTAAGGTATATGACTTGTTTTAGTAAGGTGTACAACTTAACTGCACATAGGACATCAAGTGGACAGCTAATGTGTACACCTCGATGTACACACTTACACTCGTACACCTCAGCGTACACCTCAACGTTAGCGTGTACACCGTGGTGTACACACTAGCTGTACACTTGATGCCTCATGTGCAGTTAAGGCGACTTAGTGAAGAGAATAATGAAGAAGACAATAGATAAAACGACATCAATAAAAAAAAAGAATAATAAAAAGTAAGTTCCCACTCAATATCCAACGCCATCTGGGCCAAATTCAACAAACATATTGACCAAATCAAGCCAGACTCTAGTAATCATCCACGACCGTTTCTCTCCGCCACACGCCCATGTCCTGTGCAACTCGCGCATTTGGGCTCAAAATATCGTCCTCGCCATCAGATTAAACTCCTTCCAGATCGTTAGAGTATGGTTCGGATCCCATGTGTATTTTCGCTGTACAAAAACCAAAAAATTATGGGTTTTTGATATGAGTTCTCTCAACCCTAATAAGGAAACATGAACGATTCTTACAACCAGGATAAGAAACCAGCGTTCCTTAAAATGATCAGTAATCAAGCAATAAGTCGGCCACTCATGAACCCAACCATCTCGTAGGATCTCTGGGATAGCCTGAGATAGGTGGTGTAAGAATTTAAACCATGTCATTGATGTTCTGTCAACACAAACACCCCCACCAGGGTATAGAATGGGGAGGTTTTCCCGATCAGTGGAGGTGAGTATGGCGTTGACATCTCTTTCTGTCTTCTACGTGAATTCAGGGACAACAAACATGGTGAAACGAAGAGAGAGATACAGGAAACTGAGAGAGAGAGAGAGAGAGAGAGAGAGAGAGAGAGAGAGAGAGAGAGAGAGAGATTGTGGAGAATATGGGTCAGAGTATGTTTAAGAGAGGGGGTATGTTTAAGATAGGGGAGAGTATTGTTCAAAATATGATTTTATGATGCATGTATGAAGAGGTTTCATATTTATGTATGAGTTATGAAAATGAAGAGGCACAATTACTCGGGTCATTCTATTAACATCGGTTTCCTATGTCATTATATTAACGGTTTCCGAAGTCATTGTATTAACATCGATTTCAAAAGTTATATGTGGGTTCTATATTACGTCTATAAGATATTGGAAATTTATTTATGAGTAAATGAATGGTGTAGTAATTTAAAGACCCTAAACTAAATAAGAAATTAATGAGTAGTAAATTATGTCAACGCGAAATTAATGAATAGTAATTTATTAAAGGTTTAGGGTTTAGGGTTTTTTTTAAACATCGGTTTCCAAAGTCATTGGATTAACATCATTTTCCAAAGTTATATGTGGGTGCTATATTACGTGTATAAGTCATTGGAAATTACTTTTGGGTAAATGAACGATGTAGTAATTGTAAATGCGAAATTGCTGACTAGATCGGGGAATTGGAAATTATTCGGGGAATTGAACAACTATAGAACACCACATACATAACATGCATTTTGGTATAACATACAATCGTTGCAAAATTGAGCAAATCTTTTGTTGTGGAAAAATAAACATTCGGGTTTGGGGAATGCTATTGATGCCTCCTTGGGGATTTGAAGTACCGCCCATATGGTGTATTGTTTCTTGGGCGGTATAGCTCTATATCCCTTCTCAATACCCGACACATCTGAACAAGGATGTCGGAGGTTAAGGGTGCGTGATTGTCTTGGTACAACTTGAAAGCTCGTGTTGCCCTGCTTACATCGCCTCTACAACAACAGAAGATACATTGCGCTAGTGTTGCGTATGGATGAAGTGGGACAATTGATTCTAGAAGGGTCATACTCGCGTTGACATTGGAATATTGAGTTGCAAGTCTCAAAGCTTATAAGTAGATTGCTTCTGAGTTCCCCGCTGCCAGGTATTTTTTTAAAAAATCCTATAACGGCCCCCTTCCTTTATATCAGCCTGTTCAGAGCCAATTATAGACAAGTTGCAGTTCCTCAGAATTGTGTAACTTTGCACAATAGCGTAAGACCGTTTCCCCGCAATGATAAAAGGTCCAAGTCGCCAACATTGCTCTTGACCAACTTTCTCAATGATATTAGCAAGTATTTCGTCTGGAATGTGAGGAGAAGACATTTTTTTTGGGTTCACAAGGTTGTATGATGTTGGTTAAAGTTTCAACTTATGTTGTCTTATATAAGGAAAAGAAGACAAAGAGAACTTCCATTCGCTTTTTCACAATTAAAAAAAAATTTAATGTAAGGTAGTTGGCACAATCAAAAGGTAAACTTAAATGGGCTTATACCATGCAAGCGAGTAAATGCATGATTAGTCATACTCATGAAAAGTGAATCGTTAACAGTGTATCTGTAAATATATACTTAAGATGTGAAGTTTAAAATTCTCTCTCCATATATATTATTCGTAAATGTATACAACTACCCCCACCATAATACTCAGAGAATATATGTCATGATTACTATCATAAATGTTGACAATAAAAATATTTATCGCTACCATATGATCTGGAGGATTTTGTGTTCATTAAATACTTATGTTAAATTTCGTAACGGTTTAGTAGGCTCTCGATGAAGTATAATTCTAATTTTAATGAAGAGTTGTCTAGTTCTTTGGGCTTTAGTAGGCCCGCGACGATTCATTTAGGGTTTAGGATTTAGGTTTTTAGGATTTAGGGTTTAGGGTTTCATAAAAAGACTTCCCGAAAGGCATCCAAAAAATAGAAAACTCTCTGTTGGAGTTAAGGCGCCTTAACTGCACATAGGCCATCAAGTTTACATCCATTATGTACACCACAGTTTACACGCTTACATTCGTACACTAAGGTATACGACTAGTTCCGAACAATTGGGAGTGTCTGAGCTCATGTACATTGAGGTGTACGACATATGAAGAACACCGTTGTTGTATATATCGGTTGTATGGGTTGCATTTGATTAGGGTTTGTAGCAACTTTACCGTTACACATTAATGAGTCCAACCATACTTCTGTTAGTAAAAAACACTAACTACGCAACGGAAAGAGGAGTTTAAATTTTAAAAGCAAAAAGAAAAGAAAAGAAAATGCATTAACTTATCACATTCTCCAAGGTTTACAGTCATAAAAGGTAACACACTTCTTGTTCCATGCGAAGTAGCTTGCATGTGTTGCAAAAGGGCTCCAAAGCGGGGTGGTAATTAACGCATGGTGGAAATTGGACCACTTCATCATCTGGCCACTTGAACAGATAGTCGTACGTGCCTTCGTTGGTATTATAAAACCAAGAAAGGTCAATTTTGATCCGCTCACATAGGTGATACAGTCTGAATGAGTCAAGCGGCGCGAAGTTCCGTGCGTACATCTTAAATGTGGTGCTTGCCCTTGTAACGTTCCCAACGCAAGCATGAAATATGCCTAAAACAAGAGTTGATGCTTCCTCGAATGATACGTTAAGTTCAAGCAGACGAATGTCTCTGTAAAGGTCTCTACCGTCTGTTGCGAGGTGCAGAGCTTCGTAGTAAATGACCCATGGATTGCAAGATGCTACACATTTCTCAAATAAACACCACCAAATTCCATATTCCTGGATATCTCTACCGTGTTGACAAATAGTAAATAAAAATAAGCTACATAACACTTCCTTAGTGTGAACTAGATGGTAGGATCGTTTACCCGCTAGAAGAAACGGTCGTAGATGCGTTGGACAATCATCAGCAAGGAGAGCCAATATTTTTAGTAAGATATCATTTGGCAAAATGGGTAGAGCTAGCATGTTTCCCAGATACGATAACTGTGGAGTAAGTTATTTGAAAAGAGAGATTGCAAAAAAGTTAAAATTTGAAAGAAAAGTTATAAGGGAAAGAAGACTCTCTGATTGTTCACCATTTAAGCAAACATTAACGTTAGGTAGTTGATAAACTTAAAAGGCAAAGTAAGGAAATGGGGTTAACATTAACTACCATTATTACAAGGGTCTCCTATTACAACTTTCTCGCCAATATCTATATATGTGTTGAGTACTTCCAATTATCTCTCTATATTTATTTGAAAAGAGATTCTGCCCGCATATTTATTATCAGTAATTGTAGACAACTATCCCACACGATATTTCTAGAAGAATATATGTCATGATTAGTATCGTAGATTTTTATAATAAATATCAAAAATCATTATCTCTACAATATGCTATGGAGAATATCGTCTTCATTAAATACGTTGGTTAAGTCAGTACCACAATATTCGTAAGATAACATTGATATATATAAGAGATATAATATCGGATGGTGTACATGTTATTGTGCGCACGATAAAGGTGTACACCTTTCATAAAAATGCATACACTTTATAAAATAATAAGCATAATTCACTAAAATTTCATTACATCAAACGTGATCTGATATTTACATGACAAAAAGAGATGAAAACAGGCATGACGAATCTGTTTCTCTTAAACATTGAAAATAAGAAGAAAATATTACTTAAGACATTAACAAACTTAACATGGATAAGAGAAGAGTTGTAGAAACAACGATATTGTGGTGAAGCCGAACAATAGTTTGCCCCATCCAAACCGTCTTCCCCGATTTCATTCCAATCTATGGGAGGGACTTTGATGGCATCAAGTTTAGCCCAAACCTCCAACTGCTGCTTCGAGCCTTGATTTCTCGAGCGCAGTACAGTTGATGATGCGGGCTTGCATGTCGTCCAGCATCTCCAGTTTCGCGGCAACACGTTGGAACTCAATGGTCGCCTTGGTGTGCTTGTACGTCGCCCGCATGTTCTCTTTCACCTTTCTAATAAAGGCTCGGTACTGCGTGCGAGTAATCGTGGCATCGACAAAACTCGATCGGTCCTTATGTTTTCCATATCGATTGTCCGACATAGTTGCGCCTGGTTGCAATAAAGAAAAAAATAATTCGTTCCTTAATCTGTTAATGGAAAAGAAAATAGTAGAACAAGGGACATATATGAACATAAATAACTTTTAATCAGGAACGGAAAAGTTTGATATAACCTGATAATGGTGGACAAGTTGCACTTTCTCAGAATTGTGTTACTATTCACGATATTGTAGGACCGTTTGCTCGCAATTATAAAAGGTCCAAGTCGCCACCATTGAGATTCACCAACTTTCTCAATGATCTTTACAAGTATATCGTCTAGAAGGTGAAGAAAAGACTTTTTTTTTGTTCACAACATTTTAATGGGTTGGTTAAGGTTCAAGGCATGTTGTTCTATATGTTGGAACTAAATGTTATAAATATATGGAAATTTACTCGGGAGGTTAGATAAGGATTTATTGCCATATTTAATGTTCCTCATTCAATGGGGATGGTAACTTGTAGTAATGATATATATCTTGTAGCGAGCTGCAAGCAACCCATTTAATGCTAATTGTCATATCAATAGTTACATTGGCAAGTAAATGCATAAATGTGTGAAGTACAAATTTGGGTAGGGAACATTTGTAGGTATGTTGTTCTATATGTTGGAATTAAATGTTATAAATATATGAAAATTTACTCAGGTGGTTAGATAGGGTTTTTTGTCATATTTAATGTTCTCTATTCAATGGGGAACATTAAATTGTATTAATGATATATATCTTGTAGCGAGCTGCAAGCAACCCATTAAATGGTATTTGTCATATCAATAGTTACATTTAGCAAGTAAATCCGTAAATGTGTGAAGTACAAATTTAGGTAGGGAACATTTATAACACCTAACCATAAAAATCAAAACGTCATTTGCTTAACATTGCGCCATCTACTATTAATGGTCTCAAAATTTTCATTTCCAAGTTTAATAACCAATTTATAAAACTAATGGCACTCCCACAAATTCTTGTTGAGGTTTTTGAAGTTATCATTGACCTACTTACGAAGTAGAATTTTCTTTACCTTGGTCCATTTATAGTGGCCAGAAAAGAAGGTTACAACCTTGTTCACGCAGAGAACGCTTTGAAGAACTACAACCTCTACGCAGTTGTCAATGATTCAAATCATATCTCTGAGGGTGGAAAGTACCACACCTCTTTTGAAAAATGTCTCGCAGAAGGTAATGCCCAAGCAATTTTGTTCGAGGGTTTGTCTCTTACAACGAAATGTCGTGATCTTCACCGAGCCATACAAATGTTCGAAGCAAATGTCCCACAACACGAAGAATCTACGCTAGCGTTTGCCATCTTCTCCATCTGTGTTCGGGATGCAAGCAGAGGAAGCGCATGCTTTCAATTGTATGTTGAACAACATGCGGGTTTGAGATCAGAGGTTTTCACGCAACAAAGCGTAGAGGTAATGTATCTCATATCATGCTTCAATCCACGGTACAACGAATGTATCGTCAAACGTTCACATTTCCAGACGACGATCATATAGCACGACCACTATGTTCATAGCGAGAGATTTGATTGCTTTAACCCTAGAGGATGCAACTGTGAGCTTTATTGGTTTGCACGTCATGTTTGCATGATGCTTTAAGAACCTCTGTTGATTGATATAATATTTCTTTCGTGCTAGCTTTAATCATATGTATGATTTTAATGTGTTATGCAGTAAATCTTGCATTTCCTAGTATTTCGCTTAATCATATGTATGACTTTCATGTGTTATTCAGTTATTCATATATATGATTTTCATATGTATGATACTTTGTTGAATGCCCACGGTACGCCTTAACATGTGGAGGTGAAATTCAATGACATTAACTTGTTGACCAGAGAGTAGTTGTTAAAAAGGATGGTGGGAGTTAAATGAAGGAGCAATTAATTTTCATTATAGGGTGGTAGGTAGCTGTGGGAAATTGTAGTTTAAATGAGATCGATATTGGGGTTCTGCGTAAGTTAGAAAGAAAAAAGAGAATGGAATTGGCCGAAGGTTTAGGCAGTAGGCGAAAGAGCAAGGCAACAGAAATCCTTGTGGTTTGTCATTGTGGTTTGCCAGCGAGGATTAATCAAGCTTAGATGGCCAAGAATCCGGGGTATCAGTTCTACGGATATGAGAAATACAAGGTAGACGAGTCACATGTATATTGGTTTCTAGTTTTATTGTATCTTCACAAACTTACACTATGATCTTTTCGTTAGCGTGGAGGGTATTGCGAATTCTTTCGCTGGTATGATGAGGGAGAAACTATCGGTTGGCAAAAGGCAGCACTTATTGAAGCAAGAGATGAGATTCGAGAGAAGAACAAGGTAATTGCCCAATTTAAGCAGACGATAGTTGAACTCCGTAATGAGTTAGAGAAAAAAGAACAATCTGAAGAAGATATCATCGACAGCTTTCTTAGTCTTTGATTTTCCCAACGTAATATTTGAATATTTTGTCAACGGTGTACAATCGACATGTACACCTCATGGTGTAGGCGTACGGTGTACAATTATTGTTGTACACCTCCGTATAACGGCCATATATGGTTCCTTGTTAAACATCTCTCGTTTAACTTCGTGTTAACTTTGGATCTATGTCACGTTTATCTAAATTAATTCAGTTAACCAGTACACATGTACACCGCCTACCAGCGTACAATGTACGCTTTTTGTTGTACACCTCCGTATAATGGCTGTTTATAGTTTTTTGTTAAACATTTCTCGTTTTACTTTGTGTACGATTATTGGTGTCCACCTAGGTGTATTGGAAAATCATGGTGTACATATACCCATTATTTAAAGTTGTACACATTTATATTAAGTGTTTGAAAGTCATGTATAATAATCAATAAACCAGGAACCATCACATTTAAATAGTTTTCAAAATACATGTTAAAAGGACTAATCAAAGGCATGGGTAACGTTGCGTGCGGTTCGATGAACCACATAGTCGTTACAATTTTCGTTGTTGTAGATAATGTAGTCATACCCGCATTCAAGTTATTGACCCATACTATAGTATGGGAACCTAAAGGACCTCCAGTATGTTGACAAACCAATGGATGGGAACCAATCCAATTTCCACATCAAACGGACATATGCACGGGCTATATGTTCTGAGTTTAATAGGGCGTGGTATTCAGCGTACATGTTGAAACATTCACTTGCTGCAGAAGGATTGCCAAGTCAACAATAAAAGATACATATTGCAAAAAAGGAGCCCTCGTCGAACGGTGTGTTAACTTCCAAGAGATTAGCGGCTCCAGGTAAGTCGAAACCGTGAGTTGCAAGGCGTAGAGATCCATAGTACACTGCGCTTGGGTTACGAGCATCCAAACATTTCTCGAAGAAGATCCGCCATTTGGATTTCGGATGAGTGGCAACCCCATCGTAACAAACATCATACCAGTTGCATGTTGTAAACACTTCTTGAGTTCGCATAAGTCGATAACTCCGATTACCCGCGACGACAAATTGTTGGAGGTTTGCAGCAGATTCCTCACCCAAAATCGTTATAATTTTATGCAAAATATCGTCAGGTAAATAATGCATTGTTGTCATATCTTGTTTTCTAATCTCATTTTTTTGTAGAGGACTTAGTTGATAGAATGGTATGTGTCTATAAATACATGAGAAATTACTTGAATAGTGAGGTTAGTGACGTTTATAGGTGGTAAAACGTTTGAGTTTAATGTCATGCACCATCGTATTTACACGTAGTAAATAATCAGCAGTCACGATTTACCACACATACTTACCACCCTCTTGTCCTATCAAAATTCACTACTCCTTCATTTACCCGCCATTTACTGCTGAACGATTTCCAACATAACGTTTAAATTTTAAAATTTTAAACAATAGAATTTATATAATGTTATATACCAAATTATTACGAACACCTAACTATTAACTACAATTACTTACCACCGCCCTTGAGTTGTCATAATTTACTATTCATTAATTTTTCATTCATCATTACAAATAATTTCCAATGACTTATAGACGTAATATAGCACCCACATATAACTTTGGAAACTGATGTTAGTCCAATGAACCGAATAATCGTGCATCTTCATTTTCATGCGTTATAAAGAAATATGACATCTCTTCATATATATCAACTTATATATATATTGATATTCATATTTAGCATAAAAAAACATATACTATTTTATTTTTTTAAACAAAAACAGGGTTAATAATAATGTTTAGGGACCAGGGCTAGAAGCTTTGAAGGCTTGTGCATGGAAAATAAATTGTCCTCTAAAAATACAACATTTTATCTGGCAGCTCGTCATAGGGAGCTTGGCAGTGGCATCAGCAATTGTAAAGAGGGGCGTACAATGTGATATAATGTGTAAACGGTGTGGAAACGCTCCAGAAACAATTAATCATGTTTTCTTTGAATGTGACGCGATTCTGCAAACTTGGAATTCCTATAGGAATCTTGCTAAGTTGGGGGACTTCCCAACAAGTTCACTATACACGAATTTAGATTACCTTTTCAAGCGTAAATCTATGAAGGACCAAGGTAGAGGGCTTGAACTCAATCAATGGGTGTTGTGGTTAATTTGGAAAGCAAGAAATAAAAAGGTTTTCCAAGGTGTCCATTTAGGAGTAGATGAGATTCTGAAGGATGCAGAGACTGACTCAGTTGCTTGGGAGGAGGCAAAACTTTCCCACCTATGGTTGTTGAGCAGGTAGACACAGAGAGGACAAGGTCATCTGGTTTGATCTGCCGTTTAGACGGTTCTTGGAAACAAGCCAACCCCACTTCTGGATTAGGCTGGATCTGCCAGGACAGAGACAACAAAGTAATTTTACTAGGGAAAAAATATGTTAGGCGGAGTCTTTCATCGCTGCATTCAGAGATGGAGGCTCTTTTGTGGGCTATGCTAGAACTGCACACCAGAAGGAAAGACTGCCAGTTTTTTGAGACAGATTGTGCAGAACTTTTCAATATTCTCCAGCAACCAAATGATTGGCCGGCCTTCTATACGCTTATCCAAGAATTCCAATTTCTTCGAGAGCATTTTCCGGGGTTCTCTTTGACTACCATTCCGCGCACGGCGAAAGCACAAGCGGACTGTCTAGCTCGAGGCTCCCGTATTATTTTCACTGAATATAATTTTGTAGAATCTGTTCCCCCGAACTGGGCAACCAGTGAAGGAATGACTTTTTGATTATTGTTGTGTTGATAAAAAAATAAAAAAAATTACATTTAATTTAAGTAATCTTATTTCTTAGATGATCCACCGGTTCTTCTCTTTTTTTGGTGGTCCCTCACCGGAATCTGCTTTGGGATTCGGAGGATCATCACCACAATCATCGCCGTTCTCGTCGTTTTCATCATCATCGTCGTTGTCGTCATCATCATCGTCGTTGTCGTTATCATCATCGACATCATCATCATCATCATCATCATCATCATCATCATCATCATCATCATCATCTTCTTCATCTTCATCACCATCTTCTTCTTCTTTGTCTTCATTTTCACAATCACTAAATATATCTTCAGGATCACCTTTCTCGTGCTTTACACTTTGATCGCTGGACCGTTCATCACTATCGTAACCGTATACTCTGTCGTTCGAATCGGACTCTTCGCTTGAACCATTCTATCCATGTAGGTATTTGTCTCTATTATTCATTCTTACGTTTTGTAAAACAAAATCACAAAAAAAAAATTTGAAACAAAAAAATATATATTAGCAAATAAAAACCTAAAGCAATGCAGAAATTTATAGAGAAATATTTATGTTCATGCAAATGGGTATTAAACGAAGAGTCATGAAACGTTAAACCACCCTATTATCGTGCCTCTTCTTATTCATGCATCATAATATGGCACATTTTCATACATTCGTCGTAACCGCTTTTTCTTCTATAAATAAACATCTCTCCACTCGAAACAACAATTATTTTCATTCTCAATACATGGCATCTCTTGCCCATCTACCAAAAAACCTTCTTGTGGAGATCTTTTCATCTGTTGCATCTTCTTCTTTACATGACATTCACAATCTTCAACTTGTTACGAAATTGTTTTGAAACCTTTCCAATGAGTCCTACGTTTTCCAAACAATCACCCTCCACGAGATCCCTCTTATCCCATGGCGTGATCACAACCGTGAAACTTTTTCACGATTTTTCAAGAAATGTCTAGAGAATGGAAATCCGGAGGCCTTTATACCGTCAAGAACTTATTGATTACTTCCATCTACATCTAAAAGAACAAAAATACAAGGGGATTGAATATTTGGCTAACACTGCGAAGATCAGAAATAAAGAGACAAAGTATGTCTATGGAATGATCTTGGTCTGTGTTGGGGGTTGGCGCAAAACAAAACTTGAAGGCTTTAAGATTTTATCTTCTTTGATCAAACCTTCGATGTTAAGTATGATCAAGGATGTAGAATCAATCAAAAAATCATTAGAGATAAGATTATGTGACGCGGAACACCGAAGATGAAACAAATCCAAAGAAGATAAATTCGCGATAACTAAGACGTTCTTGTCAAATAATTATCCTTCAAACCTATTTGCTCAAGCCAGTGATGTTGACACGTATTTTACTTATAACATTTTTTGGGATAGGGAAATCATACTTTTCTTTCATGGCATGTAAGCATTATTTACTCAACTAACGACTTATGTAAGTTTTACACATGTTTATTTCTCTTTATTTTTATAAGTTTATCATGATCTATTTGCATTTCCTACGTACACCATGGTCATAGTTTGTTCATTTCGAAAATAGTTAATTATAAAAATAAATTGTCCAACACTTTCAATGTTCTCATACTTATACTACAGAAACAAAAATCAACTGTTAACAACTTTCACATTACCAACAAATTCAACATAGCAATCCATTTTGTATTTCTTCCGGAAGTTGTCCACATCTTTGTCGGTGAGCAATCTCATTTCGTGTACACCTTCACCAGCAGCATGCATCTCTAAAAACTTGGCAGCACATGGTCCGCAATCACCGCTTCTCACATTTTGGTAAAACCCTTCTGGCCTCTTCCAAGTGTACGGCGTTGTTGATAAGGATTCAGCCACTCCTGGTGACAAGTACCTCTTCAACACCCAAGGTAACACCTAAAGAAACAACTCCATGAGCAGCTCAACCTCTAAACCATCAGTGTTCGTAATGTAGGAGTCTAATATCTCAACCTCCTGTAGACGCATATTAATAACTAGTCCAACTCAGTGCTTCTCTTTCCAATTCATAGATACGTACACCGTGTCCACATTCTTCAAAAATTATGTCCTCAAGTTTTAAATTGTACTCTTCCCCATTACGAAGGTCTTCACGTTGTTACCCCAATCAAACAAGGACTTGTCAGTGCACACTTTGAATGACACGTATCTTGAAGCAATAAGACTAGTAAAGGAGGGGTCCACAATTGCGGCCCTTCCTTACATAATAAAATGTTGTCGCCGCCTCCATATCATTGACATGATTGCTTGCATGTGTTAAAGTGAATGCGAATAAGAGAAGGTGTTAAAGCGGAAGCACAAGATGGCATACACTTTATGGAAGCATTTAACAATGGTGTACACGGATATAAGGGAAATTTACAATGGTGTACACAGAAAGCATGTAATACCTCAGTAGTCACCCACTATTGTTGTTTGGCAATCATTAAGAAGAACTTATTGTTGACTTGATGGCCGGTGACGAGCGTGAAAGACATGTGTTCAAAAACAATGTGAATTACCCATTTCTAAATATATATTGTCGGCCACAAATATGTTGAAATTCATTAAATTTGTAAGGATACTCACCGCGGCACCGAGTGTTGTAGGATCGTGGCAAATATGCTGAATTCGTCTTTGTCAATCGTATCCACCGGCTTGTACACTGCTTTCTTGTTACTTTTGAACAACTCCTTCATCCATTTGTCTGGGATGAACATATCACCTAGTTTTTCAGACCTTTTTGGTATGCGCTTCACATCGCGTTTTTGGTATTTGGGACCAGCGTCTCATAATCTTTGGAATCAGTCTCCGCTTCTGTCTACATAAAAGAAGAATTTAGCAACTTTTATACTTTTTATTTAAATTTCTATCGCGGGAATAGTACAAAACCTTAGCATCCGGACTGACAAGTGATAGTGACTGAGTATAAACAACCAATTCTATGTTTTCTGCCACCTCTGCTGCATCCCCAGCATCCCCTTCGACCTAAGTCAATTGAAAACAACTATTAAGTAGGCGTACACTTCTCGTGTACACTGAGTTTTTCTCCACTGTACACCAATCCTTCACAACAATCTCCAAATACTATTATCTCTTTTCTTATTGTCCTTTGAAATCTGAACCACTAATTTCTTGACTATCAGATGCATCATACAATTTGTCCTAACACGAGCACGACATACACTAAAATATGTATACATGAAGAAGGGTGACTACTGTATAAAAAACCAAGGTATATATATATATATATATTAATACTACCTCTTCATCAGTGGTCCTTCGTTTGACTGACCCAATAACATCTTCTCTGACTGGTCCATCATCCGCCCCGACCTAAGAAAATTTACCACACCCCATAAAATAGGTGTACACATTTGCGGTGTGAGCGTTAACATAGAAACAATACTATCAACGACCGTACACCTCTTGTACACGACACATTAGACAAACTGATACCTCTTTGCTTCTGTTCCTTTCGCTTTCTGATCTAATTCTCTTTTGTTCACCATCAACATCTTCTTCCACATACCACATCATCAACCCCAGTTCTCTTTTAGATGTATGTACACCATGTGTACACCAAATGTAAAAGTGTACATCAAATGTAAAGGTGTACACCAACTGTACACCAACTGTACATAAACTCTAACATGTGATATTACCTCTTTGTCTTTAATCATGCTTCCCGACGTCCCTCCTCTTTCAACAGATGTTGGCTTCAAACCATCATCCCGCATGTCATCCTCATCGTCTTTATACTCTGCGGCCTAAAAAATATATCATTCAATTTAAATGTAAGTACACCAATCACACCCCTGCTATACACAAACTCTCACATGTTAAATTATCTCTTTGTCTTTACCCATGTCTCCCCAAGCCCCTCCTCTTTCTGCAGATGCTGGGCAAAAATCTTCATCCCCCATAATCTCATCATTGTCGTCTTCAGATTATAGCATTTACTTTTTTCTTTCTTTTCCTACCTACCACTAAACAACCCCCTTGCCCTTCCTTGTTTATGGATGATGATCATCATCATAAGCAGCAGGAGTTGCTTCATTATTCTCTCTTTCCTTGCGTTTGTGGCCATGTTGGTGTCCACATTGATCCTCCTTAATTACATCAATAATATCAGGTATCAGCTCAGCCTTCACGGTGGACAGCAAGTGAGGCATCCACTTCATTATCCACTCCTTCAATATATCTATTTTGAAATCGCATACACTAGCCTTACGTGGAGGCCTAGGTTGATATCTAGTTGGAGCAGGTGTCGATGAAGTGGATGGGGCACCCTTCTGCTGACGTGGTCTGAGTGTACGTGTAGAAGAAGTCACAGAAATAGGTTTGTCGGATGTGAGCTTATGACGTGGTCTTCTTCTTTCTTCTGAGGACTTTGGTTGCGGGGGGTGGCATGGCCTCAGCCGTCGCTTGCTCACCAATTTCTCCATCTCCGCTTGCAAAATCACCTGGTACAAATTTGTGCCCATGCCGCATCAGTCCCAACATATGGGATACTTCCTCATTCTCAACCTCGTCTTCCTAGTGCTCACCATTCAAAGGCACATTGAAGTGCACAACCAACTGACTAAAATAACCAAAGCACACAAAGGTTAAGTTCTCGATATGAGTACAGTCTAAAAATATATGGTGTACATGATTGAGCAGAAACAAGTTAAAAATAGGATGCATCAGAAGTTACTTGAAGTTCAACCTCAACTTCTACTATCTCCTGAAGAAACAAGTTTCCACCTGTATATTTTTGCAGGCTTTGGGATCCTCTAGAAAGGAGGTTGTTTTCTCTGCTCCTCGAACCTTTTTAAGTAGTAGAGAGATGCACTCGAAAGCCATTAATTGGAGGGCTAGACGGAAACCATAATAGGCGCTTATTTGCTGTTTGAGCTTGTTGCACAACTCAACCAATGGATTTTGCACATCTGCAGAGATCGGTGGAGGATCAAAACAAGAGAGTGTTTTATAAAACTTTCCCTTCCCCATGGATACTTAAGGAAGAAGGCGATATCCGCTAACATCTCAACATATTTTGTAGTGACTTTCAACTTTTTGTTGTACATCAGAACATCGTTAACAATCCCAATAAGCGCAAGAGGCAACCTCTTCCGCTCTTTCAAATCACGATCTTTAAGCATTCCAAGAACTTGTTCAATGGTTACATCTTCTGCCGAACCAAATATATCATTCCACTTCGTTGATGGTGAGTCATAACCGGATTCCGTGGGTGTCGGAGGTATCAGACCACATTCTAACCCGATTATTGCACTGAATTCACGAAGAGAGAATCACAGCGGATGAGACCCGAATAGAGTCCACATCTCATACTTCTTCTTTGTGACCAGTTGTCGACTCTTTTCGTGGATCTTTCTATGCATTGCTCATTCGAGATGTTACGAAATTTTGTAAAACTTTTTGATCGCTTAGATACGAACGAAGAGACATGTTTTAGGATCTCGTATTGGTTCGATATCATGTCTTGAGATGTTAGAGACCATTGTGCTGGGTTTATGGCAAGACCTATGTTTACTCTCGGTTTTAAGGTGTGTAGTGACTAATTTCGGCTTACGTATCCAGCTCGCGATTTCGACCTGGTTCCGTCTAGATATTGAAGTGTGCAATACGTCCTCGGCTTATATGACTTGTATCAATCGGGAACCGAGCATCTCTCCAAAAAAAATTTCTAAGTCGTCTGGAAGTGCTGACAAAAATTTCAGATTTATTTTATAGCGAGCTAATATCCTAGTCGGATATATGAGAACCCATTCTTCGTGAAGAGCGGGTTAATGTGAGTGATTAGTTCGTCCGTTGGGGCCAATCGACGGGCGCAAAATCGGCACAAGTACTTGTCCTTTTTCCTGATAGGGGTTTGATAGTCTTGCGACCGATTTTAGAAGCATTTGATCGAGTTCGAAATTGTGCTTCTCGGAAACTCACGATGTCTCGCTTTTCTAGAAGTTCTTCCGTTTTTTGGTAGAATATGTTGGTGAACATGTTATAGTCGAAGTTTGTTAAGAAAGGTCTTCTCGTGTGATTTTCGTTTTTGGTTATACGAAAAATAAAAGCAAAAATTTATCGTTGAAACTGGATCGAAAAATGACGTGTACGAAGTGTGGGAGTATACGAGTTTAGGTACACCCACTCCTTCCTTTTTTAGAGAGGGGGACAACTGAACTCTTCTTGCGAAGAGCTGCCTACGTACCTCTTTCGACGATCAAGCCCTCTCAAAGTTAAGTTTGTTTTCGTAAGTGATTACTCGTTTGGCAGAGTTGCGTCAGCTGTTTTAGTCTTGACGACTACAGTTGGGTCGACGATTCCCTCTGCAGTCGAGGGAGTTGCTTTGTCGAGACTGTTGGGCTCGGAAGCTTGCTTATTTCCTCCGGATTGAGACGTTTCTTGAATTGACGATTTTGTTGCATCTTTTATCGATGTGTCTTCGGCTGGCAGCTGAGTTGTTTTCATTCGTTTGGGTTCGGCCTTGGGCATCATTGTGACTTGTCTTAGCTTATGCTCAGCTAGGAAGCAAAGTCGTGACTGCTTTTGGCATCCCCAGATTGTGGAGATTCCGTAGGGGATTGGATTTTAATGCCCAAGTGGAAGGTCGATGGGACTTCTTCATTGAGTTTATCCACGGTATTCCCATGATCATGTTATAGACGGCAGAATGGTCAATGACCGCAAAATCAACAACTTTCGTTATCTCCTTGGCCACCACTGGAAGTTTGATCGATCTGAGAGTCATCGAAATTGTTCCTTAGAAACCCGTGAGTGGTCTCGGTGCGGGTATGACCTCAGATAAGTTGTTGTTCATCCTGTTGAGGGTATCGCAGAAGATGATATCGACGGTACTTCCCGTATCGCTGAGGACCCTGGCAACTTTGAGATCTTTTATGACAAGGTGGATCACGAGAGGATCGTTATGGGGTTTATCGAGTCCGACAATTTTGTATTCCTCGAAAGTGATGGCATTATTTGCGGTGTCGCTTGTAGTGTCGAGTGGTGTAGGCCAGTTTGCACTTGACTCAGCCATTCGATGATATTCTTTTCTCGATGAGATGGTGTCGCGAAAGTATTGGGGCCATCAGATCATCATATTCACTCTGCGGCGGTTTGAGTCGTTTCCTTTGTCGTCAGGCCTCCTTCTGCATTTCCCATCCGCTTGAGTTCCTTGAGACGTAGCGTCTCCTAAAGGGTGCTTTATCGGTCCTGAGTGGGTGATTTGTATCGCGTATGAGGTCTTTAATGCTGGATATGTCCTAGATCTCCCCCGCGAGCAGCTTCGCTATTAACCTTGCTCTGAGAAATTTGCAGTTCGCAGGGGAGTGACCCTTTGTTTGGTGAAACTCGCAGAAGGTGTTTTCGTCATACGACGAGTTCCGCGTCCAGGTGTTCCCTGTCGTCCTACCTTGTTCAGACAGGGAATCGACAGTGTAGTTGTACGCCCCCCGGATTTCTTATCCTTCATGATGAACATACTTGTCGTTATGAGGGATCTTCTTTTTTGCTTTCTATTCAAAGGTCAAGTCTTTCGAGGACGCCTTCGCAGGTTTGTGTTTTTGCGAAAGAACTTTCTTCCCTTCTTCGATGATGATGAAATCCGTGGCCTTATGAAGCACATCCTGAATAATGCATTGTTTTTAGAGAGCTATTCACTTTCTGAATTTCGACTTGTACCAGAGAGGCTTTCTGAGTGCGTCTACTGCCACTTTGTCACTGATCCCACTGACTCTCAACATCACTATCTTAAACCTGTTCATGAAATCTCGGAGAGATTCGTCTTCTCTTTGAGACAGGCTCCATAGGTAACCGTCAGAAGTTTCTCTGTCCATAAACATGGAGTACTGTTTGAGAAATTTTCGAGGAGAGTTGACGGAAACTTCCGATGGAGTTTCACTTTAGACGGGAGAACCATTCGAGGGCCGCTCCTTTAAGATGCTCGACGAATAGGTGGCAGAAGTCAGCGTCTTTCTCACCTTCCTTGAGCTTGGATCTTGCCATCACGATCTGGAAGGTATGCTGGTGAGCTTTCGGATCGAAAAATCCGTCATACATTAGGATTTTCACTTCCCCGGGATCGGAGACTCGGGTGTTGTTTATGCAAGCAGTGAAGGGAGTTTTTTAAGCCTCCTCAAGGAGAATGTCGATCTCTGGTGCGGCACTAGGCGCGTGATGGATCAGCGACTTTACCGCTATGACTTCTGCCGCTGTTTTTACGATGTAGTCACGGAGATCGCGAATCTCGTCGAGATCGTCGTAGGTCTTTTTTCGAGATGGTTAGCGTGTCTTGCGAATGGCTCTGGCCTGCTCCTCGGCCTATTTCTCGTGCTTTCCCCAGAAGATATTTTCCTCTTCTTTCGTCATGGGTTCGCTGAGCTGAGAATCCTACCGTGTTGTGCGACTCTTAACACTTCTTGGGTGTACGTCAGCGTCTTCATCCGTGGAATCGGGTTGATTGCTGATGTCTAGGTCAATTCGCTTGACCTTGTTTTACTCCGATTCATTTTTGGGATTTGGGAGATCTTCCACATTATTCTGAGGCACGACAGGGGTGATTACATCGGGGATTTGTCCCGATGGACTTTCATGCGCGTTCTGGAGTAAGTCGCGTGGAGTAGCGAAGTCGAGTCTTCTTCCGTGGAGTCTGGTAATAGTTCTAGTCCTCGCGGTTAGGGTTTCAACCTGTTTAGCGAGAGAGCTAGTCACTTTGTCTTGGTAAACCGACTTTTGTTCGAGATTCGAGAACATCTTTTTGATTTCTTCGAACACTGCGGTGTTTGCGTTAGCGTCGACCGCGGTATTGTTCGTCACCGGATTGTTTCCAGCGTCATGATTGGCATTGTCACCGTCACGAGCTGGTTGATTGTTCTGGTCGTCTGTACTCATATTTGTTCTAGCGTTTTGCAGCTACGAGTTAGATTGATCAGTACGCTGAGCGAATAGGCCCCCTCCTTATAGCGCCAAACTATGGGAACCGAAATTTGCACTGTCGATATTCGTATTCGGAGGAAAGCCAGGAAACCCTAACTTTTCTTGAGGTCCTGAATATCTTCTAAACCAACAACGACAAATCAAAAGTACGAAGAAAACAGACGACGATATAAACGTAAAAAAGAATCAAAAGAAAATAGAGCAATAGAGATCTTATTTCGAATCTGCGTTGAGCGTTACAACTGGTTATAAGCTGTGGTCGCGAGAGCTGTCAGTGAGTATCCTAGATCTAACAGCGTAAAACTTGTAAACCTAATCGAGACGCAGCTCGCTAGCAAAAAATGAAAATAAACTTAAAGCTCTTAGTATGAGTTGTGTAGAAATTTTTGTTTCCTCCTTCTCGTTCTCCTTAGCCGCTCTTTTATATGCCTTTATATGCTCATCTCGTTTCCTTTTCCCCCCTAGATTTGAGCATATCTTCCCGTGGAATATTCCATTTTTCGGGAATATTCCATATCTTTACGAGTTTTCCATATTTATCTTCATATTTTGACTTTATTTTATTTTCATTTTATCTTTCGTGAAACTCGGGTAGATCGTTGACACAGTTGGACCCGTTCTCATTTCGAAATCGTAAGTGGACTTTTGTCGTGTTTTGGGTCTTCATGGGCCGTTTAGCGACAAAGTGATTTTTACGATTTCTTTCAGGGAAATCGCTCTTCGTACAACTACGCGGGGACGACTTTACAAAATGATACTGCTGATCGTATAGTCAAAACAATGTCGGCGTTTGAGTTAATCGTTATCGTTTTATATGATCGGTACAAAGTTTTTACGAAAAGTACAAGTTTTTACAATTATTGCCGCGAAACTTCAACCGAAACTTCAATCGAGACGAAACAAGAAATGCTCGAACCGGGATTCGAGGGAAAAGACGATCGGAAAAGCTTGGTCTAGTCAACTGTGGGCGACTAGACTTTAAGAGAGTCTACTGTGAGTCTGGGCGCCCGTTGGGCACCTAGACCGTGAGACTAGATGCCCAACGGGCGGCTAGACTTGTCGTTGTTCATATTGCTCGTATTTTCGAAGTGATGCGGTTATCCGTCACTTACGGTGACTTCTTATCACTCTGCAACTCGTTTACTGAGGTCTCTCGGAGGTCTTGGACGTTGATCTCGTTATTCTCGCGTTTAGGTGTCCGCGAGTGATTGGACTTTGCGAAGCGGCCGCTTATGGTTTGCTAGAAGCGGAGCTTCGACATTTGGTCGAGACGAGATTGACTAGATGGCAAGAGCCTCATAATTGATAATCCTCTAATGATTTTCATTTTCAAAGGAGGGACGATGTTTCCGTTACTCTTTTAGGCATCGATTTCGTCGTAATCGTTTTTGACCCCAATACAAACTAAACTGAAGAGTGGTCATGTTGGCTCAGGAATGAAGAATGCATAGGAAGGATAAAACTAAATGATCACATCTTTTGTTTCTATCAAGGCATTAAAAAGAAAAAATGGATGTCTGACAAGTCTTTTCAAGCCCAAGAAGTCAAGTGAAAGCCCTTCTATAAGAACCCAAATAGAAAGGCCCTAAATGTCTCGTTTTAATCTAATTGACCTAAGGTTGGACAAAGGCTATTTATACTTTTTTATCCTTTAGATTTCGTAGGGTTACATTGTTTTAGGTTAGATTAAAGTCTCAAGGAGTCAGGGAAGAGCCCCTTTGGGTCGTACCCTTCCCATCTCAAAGGATTCAATCTTCTTTCATCGTTTCAGCAATAAAACTCGGTTTTCTCGTTCTCTCTTGTCTTTGATTGATCTATTGCTTTCTATTCTTTTTTTCTGCATGTTTTACATGTTCAATCTGGAGTAGTTTGTTAGTTAAACAGTAGGTTATCATGAGGTCGTGATCATGTATTCTTAGGGATTCAAATCTATTAGGGATAGTCATTAACGTTATCACTTTTGCTTTTGTGCATTGCTATATTCTCTCTAAGGCCAGTTTGTAAGTTGATCTAAAGTAGTTTGATTTCCAAAAGTTTGTATTGCTACAGGAACTAGTATTTTTTGAGAAATTCTATTTAGGTTTCAGATGTAGATCGATCTAGAATTGTGAACAATCAATCATACACACATAGTTGTTGCATACTTGTCTTCTACAGGGGCGTCCAAAAGACGATATTCCTTGGTTGTCATTAGTATAAAATCTCAGACCTCAAAAATGGAAAGGATTTACAAATGTGTACATATTTTCATGAATAATTAGGTTCATTTTAGCTTAGTTTCATCCACTTTTAGGTTGCATATATGGCATTTTAGTCTTAGAATGCATTAGATTGAGTTTAGAGTCTAGTTTAGGCATATCTTGCATTTGCATGCATTTTCTTTGCATTTTGTAGGTGCAACTTGGAATGGATCTATGGAGACTCTAGGCATGGATTCAAGGTGGGATTGAAGCTAATAAATCATGGAGAAGAGAGGCTAGAAGCATTGGGAGATGATGGGATCAAACAAGATGTCAAAGAGGAGCAAGAGTCCATCAAAACTGCCCAAAGGGAGCTCCCATATGGTCGATGGCCAGCAACCTAGGGTCGATGGCCAACGAGCTAGGCAGTAAATGGTGCTCCCTCTGCTGGAGGTTGCCAGCCATCGACTCTGGGTAGGCTCCCATCGACAAGATGGGTCGATGGCTGACAACATGGCCGAAAATACCCTTTGTTTTAGGGCTTCTTCCACTCTATGTTTAGTATAAATAGACACTTAAGTTTCAAGAATAAAGAGGATCAATCTATCATCTTTTCTACATTTTTAAACACTATTTCGAAGATCAAAACTTTGTAATAACATTTGCTTTTGTTTAAAGTTCTTTGGATATCTTCTCTAATCCCTCTCTTCTTAGATTTATTCTTCTAAACCATGGGAGCTCAAAGACCCATTCTATGTCTTTGGATTTTCATGAGATTTAGTGAGTAGATACTCTATGGATCTTGAGATATGGTAGGTTAGGGGTTAGATCTAGGGTTTGTAATGAATATTTAGGCTAGATCTTAGCATAATTTCTACTAGATTTAGTTTAG
>OVAN01002263.1:845-34488 GCA_900406275.1 Anastatica hierochuntica | reverse complement strand
TGCGACTAAAAGGAGAAAAAACAGTTTTGTCGCAAATTTGTCTCTAAATTAACGACCAATTTATTTTCGTAGCTAAAATACCTCTACATAGCGATGGATTTTATTTAGTCGCTAAATTGTCTCTGTTTAGCGACCAAACAGCGGCAAGTAGCGCTGGTCGTTATATAGCGACGAATTAGAGACAAATGGCTAAAATGTCTCCATTTCGTCTCTAATTAGTCTCAATATTAGCGACATTTTAGAGACTAACCTATTTTTCGTCTCTAACTGTCTGATTTCTTGTAGTGTGATAACACTCTTAAGCTATTCCCGAAGGCAATTGTGATTTATGAAGCTATTGGAGGCACGCTTGATGATCTAAAATCACCCTCTACACCACCAATTCCATAGACTCAAAAAGCTAAAAGAACCAAATTTCCTTTAGTGGAAACTGATCACGCCTAAAAAGTGAAAGGAGTCGAGCTTAAGACTCAAAACAAGCGCTTTGTGGCAGGCAACCCACATGGTTTAAATTTTTATTTTTAACTTTTAGGACTTATTTAGATGTCTAATAGTTAGTTTTTTTTTTGCAGGATTTTAGCAAATCAAGAAAAACGCAAAAAAGTAAGACTCAAGAATAAACCAGGAAGTTGCTGTGATTAGGTGACGACTGCCAGAATGTAGGAGTGTGCCACAATATTGCAGTCGACCAGTGTCAGGAGAAAAATGCCTCAAAATCAGTTTTTTAATTTTTCAAGAAAGCGGATCTAAATAATCTAAGTCATCTCCTGGACCATTCCAAACATTCATTCTACACTAGAGAAGGATATAAAAGACCGCCAGTCATGCTAAATCCTCATATCAAAAAAATCTTGAAAAAGTGATGATATCACGAAGAACCAAGAAGAATAAGCATGAGAAATGTCATCATTCCATCACACTGAAGCATTAAGAGCTAACCTGGAGAGTCTTGAACAATACCAAAAGAGGTAAACAAACCCCGAACTTCATTTTTTATTAACTAACATTATATAATAAGTGAAATGACCGAGAGAAAATGAAATTGGAACGGTCAAAATCAAAAGTTTCCCGGAGTATCAAGTTTCTTAACAAAAGGAAACACGGAGATTTCTAGTACCCGCCAAGAAAATCAACTCAATCCATTGAAGATTGCGAAGCAAAGTAATCATTATGAACGAAACAGTCCAGTTAGAATTTTGATTATTCAAATCTTAATTTTTGGCTAACATTACGTTTTTGCCAGCTAGCCAATGAGCTTGGTTAAGCCAAAAGTGTCATTTTGAGATAAGAATCAGGTTGACGTGATAAAAATTCATCATGTAACTTTAAAGACCCGAGCAACAACGATCAGCTATCCAAACAAGTTCTTAATCCGGCCAAAAAGATGTTTCAAGAACTCAAGAACGTCTAAATGGTCGTGTCTTCAATCCTTTCGGGAAAATCATCCATCAAAAATGTTTAAAAACATTTTGGTACCAAAAAGAACGTCCTGGAACACTAACCGACCGTCTGGAATTCAAAACACCGATCGGAACGCGAAACGACCAAGAAAAACACAAAACGGTCGAGAACACGTCCTGACCGGCCGCCGACGAGCTCACGACCGGTGTGTGCCACCACAAGGCACGCGACCGGTGTCAAGCCCTCCGTTCATCAACCACACGTGACCAAGGAGCTCCACACCGGTCAGCGTTGCTCCCAGGATCGGTGTTTGCCTAGAAAAAGCTTGCGGTCGGTCACACGGTCGAATGGCCCGTCCGTAATGCTTCCGCCCAGTTGGCGATCCATTCCGGACCGGTTCATGCCAAAACATGGCTACCGACCGATATGAAGGCCTCAATTGTTAAATTTTTGTATCCAAAACCCAATTTTTACTAAAACAAACCAATTTTCCCAAAAATACTAAACCATATTCGAAAATAGAAAGGAAAAACAAGGTTTTGGTTTTCACGTTAGTAGTTTTGGATATAAAAATCTTAAAATTTCATTTCTTTCTCTTTAAGAAGTATTAGAACTCTAACGAACAAAATTTTAAAACCTTAAATCCGTTGTTCTTTTACTAATGTTGAATTAATTTCCATTTAAGAGTCTCATTCCTTTCATCATTCAATTATCAAGGTATGTTCTTAAACTCTCTTTCTCTTAAATTTACAAGTTTTAGAAATTTATAAATTTCTTAGATTTAGGCTTTTCTTAGCTTGATTCTTAGAAATTTTCTTTAGAAAAGTTTGTTGGGTTCATAGATTACACTTAGAACATGTTAAATAGCTTGTTTCGATTTTAAAATTTCAAAATTTTGAATTTTGGGAGCATAAAAAATCCGGAACTTGGTGTTTAAATTTGCTTGTTCTAAAGCCATTTCTTTATGTATAACTAGGATGTGCTAGTTATTTTGCATCATTTGATAACAAAATTGAAATTTTTGGTGATGATTTTTGGCTTAGTGTAAAAATACGAAAATGATTTTGAGTTTTTGAGAAATTTGAGTTCTTTTTTGTTTGATACGTTTGATTTGTTTCTCATATCATTTATATGTTTCTTTGCTATTACAAATTTCTTAAGATCATATATGGATTCTCTTTGAATTTTTCAAGAGACTTATTGTCTATTTCGAGTTTTTGATTTTGTAGGATATTCAACAATGGACAATGAGGAGATTGTAAGGAAATCAACAAGGATAGCTATCTAAAAGGAAAGAGCTCTAAGGATTCAAGAGCCAAGCAATTATTCTAAACCTGGAAAATCCAAGAAGTTGAAAACATCTACTAAGGAGAATTAAGAGAAGGTGACAAAGAAGCATGAAAAGGATATAACTAGTGAGAGTGAAGCTACTTTGAGCGATGAACCGGATGAGAATGGAGAATAGACACAAGGAGAAAATATGGTTTTTTGTTCCGGTTTCTCAAATCTTAAAAGATGTGCCAAAGTCTCCACCACCAAAGAAGAAAAGAAAGTCAAGAGTTAAAGGACTTAAGCTCACGGTTTTGGCACCTTCAAAACCAAGAAGAAGAGTTGTTGGACCAAAGTTGGATCCAAGTTTCGATTATGGGGCAGCCCTTGCAACCATAAAGGTTCAAGCTCCATTGAAGATTGACCTCCCAACACTTGATGCTTTAGGATTGACAAGAGATGTCACTTGGTTTTTGGAAGCTTTGAAGTTGAGAGCTTTTGTAGAGATTTCTTTCCCGGTATATGATGAGCTTACGAAGGAGTTTCTTAGCACTATTGAACTCTCATATCTCAAGGATAAACAAGCTAAGGGTCAAGATGGAGTTCTCACTTTCTCATCTAGAGGTACTCCTTACTCTTTGACTATTGGTGAGTTGTTAGAGATTTTGAATTTGAAAAGACTAGATGAAGCCAAGTTTAGCTCGGATCATTCGTCGTACACTGTTTAGGATCGATTGCTCATAAGACACTTAGGCTCGAACATTCGAAGGAGGCCAAGATTGGACATCCAACGGTTTGGTATGTGCATAAGCTCATTTCGCATAAGATCTTCAGTAGGACCGAGCAAAGTTCAGTATTTAGGGATGCATTTTTCATCCTCATCTCCCTCTTTGTTGCTAGTCCTCAGAAAGCTTACTATGATGCTCTCATTGCTAGGAGGATGATAGATGTGAAGGACAAGGCTGCTAAGGAGAGTAGAGAGCCAAACTATAGGTCTCATTTTGGAGAGATCATCATTGCTATTCTCACTTCTAGAGGAGTAGACCTGAGTGCTGAGACACCAATGGATTGCAGTGGATCGCTGGATCTTTCAGCACTTGCTAGATCTTGCTATCTAGCGGGATAGATTCAGGGTACTGAGACCTTCACCTACCAGTCTGTGCCTCTTTATGATACAAAGCCAGGTTGTTACTTTCTACCTTGCTCATCACTTCCATCTCTACAGCAAGGTCATACTCTTTTCGACCATTTTCCTTCTCAGATTTTTAGGATATCTCTAGAGTGCCCCATCCTTGGCTTAAGGGATTATCGCAGAGCCAAGGCATTTATCGCCAAGGCTGCTACACGAGTAGGAGGATCACTTCCTAGGAGCATGGTTGCTTCAGATTCTGTACCACATATAGAGTCTTTGGAGGATCTTCGAGCTGCTCTAGCTACAGAGAGTAGGAGAGTTTGATTGGACAAGATGCTGAGCAGAGTTGTTTGCGTTCTAACACAAATTGTACTGGGAGTCTTCAGGAGTACTCGCAGAGATAGAGAGAGAGGGAGAGAGGGAGAGAGAGAGATAGAAAGAGTGAGAGATAGAGAGAGAGAGCCGAGCCAGCTGACGATGGAGGCTTAGAGAGTTCCTTTTAAGTTTCAAAATTGGAAAGGATGTAGCTGAGAGATCAAAAATAGCTCAGAGAGACTCCTCAGTACACGCAGGATACACTCCCACACAGGATCCATACGTAGTTGTGAGCAGCCACACCCCGGATGATTCACATTCCACAGACTTTTGAGTCTTTATCAGGTGTGATAGTTCGAGTCATTGTATTTTTCATTTCATTTTTATTATTATTCTTATTTTTATTTTATTGGGTCTGTTATTCCCTACTGTTGATTGCTTTTGCACCGAGACGGTGCAAGGTAAGTCTAGGGGATTTATCCGTTACTAATGACTTTTTCTTTTTTCTTATGTACTTTTTATTTTTATTGAGTCATTTTTATGTTTTATTGAGTCAAAACTTGTTGAAATCTATGATCTTATGTTGCTGAAAATTTTTTGTATTGTGCTAACTATCGTGTTATTCCTACAGTAGTTATTAACTGCAGATTTTACTGAACGGAAAATTATAAGTGGATCGATCTACCCGGACGACCATGTCCCGTTAGGACTAGGATTTTCGAAGCTGATTCCAACGTTAAAATGAATTTACTTTCTTATCTTGGGGCTGACACTAATTCCTAGTGAGTAATATCCCTTATATTATTTCTTTCATATAAAATGGATTTAAGGTTCGATGAAATGAGAAAAGGGGTAAAAATCTTAAAAATTTCGAACCCTAAAGACTCATGGAGACTTATCCCACTTGTGCTTAATTTAGAAAAGAATGAAAAGAAAAAAATAGAGAAAAAGAGATCGATATTAAAATAAAATGATACCCTAGAAACGTAGGGAAAAATCGATTATCAAAGGGGTTTGATAGAAAAATAAAATGATACCCTAGAAAAGTAGGGAAAAATCAACCCCTAAAGCATAACAATAGAACAGGATAAGACTTTACAAAGGTGATTATGTGGATGGAAACTTGATTGAGTAAAGAGTCAATTGTTCTTAGATCAATATTCCCTCGATGAGACCGCGCCTTAGAATTAATAGAAACCAACGAAGATGCCGTTTTATTTTGTGATTGTGGCTCGAATTGGTATGGTTAATAAGCGAAAGGGGAGTACATGGAAGTTGATCTTTGTATGTAGGTGCTAATGTGTGGAGATGACCAAGAGGACCCCGAGGCAATGTTTTAGAAAACAAAGGTTTATTTCCGCTTTTTCAATCTTCTTTTTCGTTCTTGGTTTTTGCTTGAGGACAACCAAGAAGCTAAGTCCGGGGGAGTTGATAACACTATTATTTTACCATTTTTAGTTGGATTTTTACTTATTTATTTGCAGGTTTTTAATGTTTTTTCGACCACTAGAGGTAGTTTTCTCTTATATGTGATTTTAGGGACTAATCAGGTTAAATCATCAAAAAGGATTTAGAAGCGTACTATTTGGACCGCATTCATATTCTCAAGAAAGTTTCATTGAAGGATCATGAAGAAAAAGGTTCAAACACTTAAGTTTTGCGTTTTACCAATCTAGATAGATTATCAGCATTAGAAAGATCGTCATGAACGAAGGTCTCCCCTTCATTGGATTGAGCTGGCATTGGCAGTTTGAGTTAGCTTTCATATACAAGTTGTGTGAAGTCATTTAGAGTTGTAACTGAAGAGTTATAGCTGTTTAAGCGAAGATATGTCAATCTGTCTCAGAAAGAAAGCAAGTAAAGCAACATTTGAAGCTGTGACCCGGTGATAGTGTTGCCACCACCGGCCAAGTGCTCATTTTTGGCATACTCCGGTTACAGAGACATTTCATGGTCAAAGACAGATTTCAAGTCATAACTTTCGATTTGCTTAACCGATTTTGATTCCGCAAGAACCGACATAACCGAGGATGTCCTAGGAAACCCTATTATTATAAATAAGTTGTAATTTTGAGTTAGCTTTCAAATAAAAGTGGTTTGAAGTCATTTGGAGCTGTGACCGAGAAGTTATAGCCGTTTAAGCAAAGATACGTCTGTCTGCTTCGGAAATGAAGCAGTGGAGCAAGATTGCAGCTGTAATCGGGTGATGGAGTTGCCACCACCAGTCGAGTGCTCATTTTTTTCACACTTCGTTCATAGAGGCATTTCGTGGTCAGAAATAGATTTCAACTCATAACTTTCGGTTCGTTTAACCGATTTTGATTCCGCAAGAACCGACATAACCAAGGACTACCTAAGGAACATTAGATTTATAAATAAGTTGCTTTTAGCCTTTAGAAAGAGAGAGCCACAAAATTTTACAGAGAGTTACAAGTCGTCAAAAGTTTTGAGAGATTCTTTTCTTTGTTCTTTAAGTTTTTAAGTGTTCTTTGGAGAGATCTATTCCATACTTTGTCATAGAGAAGATTTCTTTACTCTTGATCTATTTAATGATGTTTTCCTCATTGATTGCTTGCTTTTTTTGTGCTCCATGTCTGAGTAGTTCATTAGTTAGGTCTGTAGGCTTCTCAAAGAGATCATGTTATCATGAGATGCTAGTATTTGATTAGGGATTCATATAGTCTTTGTCTCGGTTGATCCTTATGCATGATTACTCTATTTGCGCATCTAGTAGTCTGTCCATAGGTAGTTTTTCATTTCAAAAACTTGTTAAATCACCTTAACTAAATCTTTGACAAGCTGAGTTCGAAGAGGCTTCGAATGTAGATTGCCTTGGCTATGTGAACTTATCGAAACTTGCGTATGTTTAATGCATGCTAATTTATTTTGAGGCCATTCAAAAGTCTAGGACCTTTGATATTTAGCATAGAATCTCAAACCTTGAAAGTGGAGAGGATCTAAATTATTGTTTTTGAATTCTAGACGTTGCTTAATTCTAATCCCTAAATAAATCAGTTTTCTCTATGATGTGTGATTCTCTGTGAATGCCCTATGTGTCTAACGCTTTTTCCCATTGATTTACATCCCTTTATCTATTTTATGTTTCTGTTTTTTACTTTTAATCTCACATAACTACCTTTTTATTTTATATTTTAGCTTAAATTAATCCTGAAATTCATAGTGTAAGATCTTAGTCCTCGTGTGATCGATAAGCTGAAGTACTTCAACTACGCTGTTCACTTGCAATAGTAGTGTCTTTTTAGGTGAAACTTGACATGCTATCACTTGACGTAGTATTTTACATGGTCAGACGTTTCTCATGGCCGGCTTAGTTCGGACAATTGGAGATGACCGCGATATATATATGCCTGGCTAGACAACATGATATTAAATGGGTCACCAAGATCACCTTTAAGTCTCTCCGGAACCATGGATATAAGCCTTAAGGTCAATCATATGATGCTCCCAGATATATCTTCTTGGGCTGTGACAAAGGTTCGAAGTTACATACTACAGCTGAATGTATCTTTGATGCATAAAGATTCATACACATAGGGTTACACCAAATCCGGCTTCTATTCCTCATGTAGTGGGTATAAACTTTGGGATTGGAACAATGCCTTCCAAGCACAACAATAACTAACCCTTTCGGCTATAGAGAAGAATGTGTGGACACATATTTGGAAGATAAAAACCTCTAGGAAGATTAAACATTTTACGTGGAAAGCTTTAGCCGTGTTTGAGCGCCTCCAGTTTTGAAGATTAAAGGCTGACTCAGTTTGTCCAAGATGTGGTCTTGAATCAGTGGCTATCAATCATGTTCTCTTTAGTTGTTTATTTACGCAACTGGCTTGGTCCCTTCCCTCCATTTCGCTACCACCGCAAGGTTTCTCACGATCCTCTTTTTTATTGAACCTTTCATGATCTTTGGCATGTGAAAAAGAAACATAAATCATCTTCACCAACAAGCTCCTCTTTTGCTTGGATCTTATGGCAGCTATTGAAAGCGAGGAACTCATTAGTATTTGAAAGATTATCATGCCCAGATTTATCGGTTGTTACTAAAGCTTGAGAGGATGTCTTGTTATGGTCTGCAACTAACAGTAATGCCAACTGATGTGGGGTCAAGTTTTACCCCAACTAAAATATAGCTGGAAGTGTACAAAACCTGTAGTAATATTTAGGGATCAAATCCACAGGGACTAGCAGTCACACATAGAACCTATATGATTTTGGACAAAGCTAAGAACAAGATATGCAAGGGTGTTGTCACTATTTTTATTTGGTTTTTATGGTTTTATGGATGCAAATGAACATACTATATATGCAAATGTAAAAAGGATAGATCAATGAAAAGATATGCATCAAACAAAAAAAGTTAAAGTAAACAAGCAGGAGTTAAGAACTACTAGGGGCATAAAGTTTCGGTCTAGAATACAACCACTAAATTATATCCTCTCCACTTTCGAGGTTCGAGATTCTATGCTTAATATCAAGGGACTTCAACTTTCATACGGCCTTAAAATAAATAAACATGCATTAGAACGATCAAGACTAGTTGTTCATGATTCTAAGTCGGTCTACTTTCAAAGCCTATTTAGAAAGGCTCATCAAATACTAGATCCAACGGTAAGTTAAGCTTTTGGAATGCAAACCACTATATATCTATTAATAAACCAGCTTCGTATGTGAACAACATTAACTACAAGCAAAGATGATAAAGTTATTGATACAATCAAATCGACTAGTAATCATATTCAAGTAAAGTTATTGACTCTTGTAATCTACTTTCTAACTTGCAAACTAATAGATTAAAAACATGTAAACACGAAATCAATCATGGCAGCAAGCATTCATATCAAATGAAAGGGAGAATGATAGATAAAACTGAATGATGAAAGAAATATGGTTGTATTGAGATGAGATGGGCATTTGAAGGCTACAAGGGGTACGACCCCAAAGGCTGTCGTCCTTTCCTCCTTAGGCACTTATTCAAACTAAAACCTAAACATCTCTCTTCAAAATAAAAACTAAAAGCAACTATTTATAGTACATTTCCTCATTAGGTCAAAATGTCTAAAACCGGGCCTTAAAGCCTCTAAATGTTGGCTTCGTGTAAAGAGGTCTTGAGTTGAGTTCTTGGGCATAAAATGGCTTGGAATATACCCATTTTATTCTGGAGAATTTCTGGTCCCAAATGGTCTTCCTTTTATTTTGGCCTTTCTACGCACCCTTCATTTGCGAGGCAGTTGGACCAGTGTTCAGTAAAATTAATGTAACTCTTTGTCCACTTCTTCAAAAGATGCGAGACAACCTTGTTGTGAAAGCTAATTCAATTCCATAGCTCCAGTCCAAATTTCATCAAAATCCATTGATGGAAAAACCTTCATCTCGGATGATATTTCAGATGCCCGGAAACTGTCCTGAAACTTACTTTGCTCCAATTAGCTCTACAAAGCTCCAAATGTCATTGGTAGATCTGAAATGACTTGAAATACCACAAATAGAGAAAAAATAATTCTAATCGTTGAGAATTACATAAAAGCACCAATAAAACATACTAAAGTCTAAAGGAAAAGTGGTAAAATAATAGTGTTATCAACTCCCTCGGACTTAGCTTCTAGCTCATCCTCGAGCTGATAAAACCAAGAACAGAGAAGAAGTCTGAAAACTTGCAAACTTATCTGGCCTTTCCGAACTTATTAATGATTTTAATTGTTGAAATCCACTAACACCAGAGTCAACACTAAATAGAACCCTCAGTAATAACTATAAGTCTAGCAATGTCCCTAATTCAGCCACAACCAACAAGAGTAACTCAGGATCTGCGTCACCACTCCTAAAATCTATAGTGTGCGGTCTTTTCAAGGGAGCTCAAAGAACACATAGACTTAACTCAATCCAGGTCCTAACATTTTATATCCCACAATCGCTTCCTTTCCTCTTCCTTATACACTTTAAATATTTTTTAGAGGTTGATTTTCCCTACTTTTCTAGGGTATCATTTTGTTTTTTGTATCAACCTTTGAGAATCGATTCTCTTTACATTTCTAGGGTATCATTTTATTTTTTCTATTGATCTCTTTATATATTATTTTTTCCTTTTTAAGCACGTTTGGACTTAATGGCTCATTCATTGCCTTATATCCAAAATCCATCAAATATAAGTATCTTTTTGAGGATTTTTATTAAAAGGAAAGAGGGAAATCGTACACTAATGTTTTTGAATATGAAGAGAAGTCTGATTCAACGCATACCAAGCCCCAAGAAAAGAAAATTAAATTCATTAAGTGTTGAGTGGCTTAGGATTACCAGGATATCAAGTGATATGGTATCTTAGTTAGCTGATCCACCTGAGCTTTCCTAAATGGTTAAGCTGCAGCCAAGCACTGACACTATGGACACTAGTCCTTAATCACTTGGTTAGTTCAAAGTCAAGCTCATTTTCGGACTGTTTTGACTCAATAAAAACATTTTTGGTTTGAAATTTTTTGAAAACGACTCAAAAGTGAAGAAGAAGAATCAAAAATAAAGAAAAAGAAGCATTAGTAACAATAAAAATCCCCCAGACTTAACTTACACCGTCCCGGTGTAAAATCAAATGAGGAAGGTACTGAAAGCTAGTGGAAAAGAGAGGTAATAGAAGTCACTAGGCTGCTGGTCAAAAATATGGAGAGTTAGACGGCGATTTTTGATGTTTCAGTAAACCAAAATGAAGAGCAATGGTCCTTTTTTGCAATCCAGGAAGACTACTCTGACCAACCTATAAACTTACTAAAAAATAGCAAATTTGGTTAGTAAAAATGAATTATAAAGGCTGAAGCTCATAATAATATTGTTGTGGCCGAGTTTGGTCTCTTAGGAATGCTCGGTTTCGCTCATCTAGATGAGAAACTGGGCTGGTGCGATTCTGACCGTTCCAAAGCTGGTTTTTCTTGAGAAACGCCTTATTCATATGCTACTAAGTAGTAAATTATCAATTTGACAGATTGGATTGCTTGGCGAAGCTTGATTTGGTATTGGCCAAGTTTTTCTTCAGTTTCTAGCCAATTCAGCTCTCCAAAGTGAAGTATGAGGGCTTCCAAATCTGTTTGGGCTGTTATTTATAAAATTTCCACTTTATCTAGACATTTTCAGCAGTAGGACTTGGTTTAGCTTCTGGATAAGAGTTTCAGAGAAACCAGATTCGTCGATTTTGTGTCCCGTTGAGAAAAAAGTCAATGAAGATCTCTGCCAACCTCTTTTTCACATTTTTCTGAAGGTATTTAATGATATTCAACTGGCATGGAAGTTTTTTTGGCTTTGATTGCTCTTTAGATGCTCCGGTTGTGGTCTTTGTTACTTTGATCACATTTTTGAGCCTTTGAATGTGGATGAGAAATGACTCTGACTTGACTGGATCACTCATAGCTTCAAAATAATCTTCATTCTAAACACAATACTCCTTGGCATGAATTGAAACTGAAGTTCTTTCTCAGAGTTTCTTTGGAGTCCGAATCTTGCAATATTGCTCCATACACTCACCTTGGTGTTTAAGGGTCTTTTAGGGGTTTTTAAAACCTTGACATGTTCCTTAGATATGCTGTAAGGTGCTAGAAAAAAACTTTTTTTGATTTCGTGCTTGGCGGCAATACAATGGCTTAGATGCAAGAAATTGCTCAGTTTAGGCTCCTTGTAGCTTCAAGTGTGTATCCTTGTGTTCTTGAGGTTCCAATCATGAAAATCACCATAAAATGGTACTAATGTGTTAGATTAAATTGCTTCCTTGAAAAATTTGAGCTTACGCATAATCCGACCAAGAAAATGTGAAAATTAGACGTTGGACATTGTTTTTCTCGGCCAAAAGCATGTCTGGATGGGGAATGGGATGGTCGGGACATGGAAGTGGATGGTCAGGATGGGTTAAGGCTCGGGAAGGGGCTGGGACAGGGTGGAGAAAGGCCGAGGACCAGAGTTTGACTCCTCATAGCACGCGGCCGGTCGTGGGAAGGAAGCGCCTCGGGTTTTTGGGGCATAATGCCTTGACACCAGTTGGGGGCCTGGTCTTGGGCGGCGGCCGGTTGTGGTTGCCTATAGACCGGTGTTGGGTGCTTCCTTGGACCGGGTGGTTGATTCCTTACTACTGGTCGGTGCTTTGTTCTTGGCGAGATCCAGTATTACGACTTAAACTTCTAAAACATGTCCGAAATGAATTTTCTCCATTTTTCTTCCTTTCCAAAGTAGATTCCTACGAAAATCAAAGTATTTAAATCTTAAAAAAAACTTATAACACCGTATTAAAAAACTTATTCCTAAGATCAAAGTCTAAAAATCAAAATCAAATAAAACTAAACAAATAAAACGTATGGGTTGCCTCCCATAAAGCGCTTGTATAAAGTAAATTAGCTCGACTCCTGGGCATTTTTAGACATGAAGAAGCCTCACTGGAGATTTAAATCTCCATCACCCTGTAGTAGATCCTTGAGATGAAATCTCCTCATATTCTTGTGCTTCTCCTTCCAATGCAACAGTTTCAATCGGTTGAGGACACCTAATTTCCATTGCTGGATATCCATGAGGTGCTATCTTAAAGTATAGGTCCTTATCAACATAAATGAAGTGCATTCTTCCATTTGGCCAGTCCATGACAGCTCCTACGGTAGCAATAAACTTCTTCCAAGTATTAAGCTTGACGAATGCTTCGCCGCTACATCAACAACCTGAAATGCAGTAGGCACAAGATCATTATTAATTCTTATTAGGATATCACGTAACGATCCTTCAGGTATTTTTATTAATCCATATGCGAAGATAATACACATATCCGGATGCCCAAAGTTTGTGAAACCAAGCCACACAACAATATGCGATGGCATGAGGTTCACTCAAGCTCCAGAGTTGCATAAAGCATTTTCAAAAACTTGTTTGTTGATGGAACACTTGATTAGGAAGAGTCTTGGGTCTTCCAAAATCTTGAGAGTGCTAAAGCGTATGTTAGGATCCATGGCTTGATTGAACAATCCTTCTATTCTTTCCAAGTCCGGAAAATTGTTTTCAAAACATTTTCTTTGCTAACTTTGAGTAGTCCATGCTCTTTCAAATGTAGTAGCAGCTGGTAGCTCACGAGATATTTTCAGAAGTTATTTCCAATTCTATCTTGGAATGAAAGTACTTGCTCCTCTTGATCCCAAGAAGACATTGTCGTTTTTGTGCTCAAACTGAGGCCTAGTTTTTCGTTGAGTGGATTGGATTCTTATTGTCCTCTTAAAGGGCGTTCGAGATTTCACTTCTTGGGGCAAGTGTTGGTTGTCCAATGGCTTAAAATATAAATACCTCTCCCTTCAAGTAATTAGGCTTTGTGAGAAAATTAGTGGAGTTTTCTTCATTCTTCACTAGTTTCTTCTCCATGTATTTGAGATGAGAGCTTAGGAGATCAAGATTGACTTGATATCATGAATCTCAGGTATTTGTGGTCCATTCTTCCCATGATTTCCTTTTCATCTTGCTGGTCATCTTCCATCCTCTTGTTCGTTCCATTGACACTAGACACCAATTCTTTCAAAGTGTCTTCCAGCTCTTTAATCCTTTCATCCCGTTCTTCCTTGAACCTTTTGATCCTAAGATTTAAGACTCTAAAGTTTGAAGAAAAACTTCTTTTCTTAGCTTTCACGTCCTCAACCAAAGAGTCAAGTCTTTTGTCTATAACTTTCAAGTTCCTGCTTTCTTCAAGGCGATTTTCAGTTTCTCCTTGGGTTTCTGTGGAATTTCGTTGGGAACGAGAGTGGAATAGCTCTTGGAAAGCCGCTTATATATGGCTTAGGCTCATGTTTAAGCCTTGAACAATGAGTTCAAGCTTCTCAATTCTCTCTTCAAGGGCGAATTTCTGGTTATCTATTGTAGTATAGATTTTCTGCTTCATATTGCCTTGAATCTCAAGAAGTTGCACTATGAAGTGCTCGATCTTGAACTCCAGAGATCTTAGGGGTATGTAAGGACTTAGAGGATGCGAATAGGACCGTGATACTTCTGACCTTGGAGTGATAGGTCGTGGAAGATGTCGTAGTTGCTCGTGGGGACGAAAGCTGTGGAGATTTTGGTTCAGGGATCTCCCTTCATGGTTTTGAAGCATAGATCTTTTTTGCTAGGGTTCATATGAGTTTTCTAGCATTATGTAGTCAAGATACCAGCCTATTTGAGTGGATTCGTGGCTTTTACTTCGCCTCCTATCACGTTCTACTTGAGGATGACCTCTTCGCTAAACATGATCTCTCTTAGGTTGATAGGTATGTGGATAGTATTGAGTATCCTACATGAATTCAAGTAAATGGGGATTAAGGTAGCTAGATCCTTCAAATATTTCGTCCATGGCTGTAGAGAGGTTTAGAGTTTTGAGTTTTAGGTTCTGGTTTCTTGTATTTTTCATGAATAAGACAAGAAAAACAATTAAGTAGGTTTGTAGAATGGAAAATTCATATTCCTAGTAGGAAAAGGATAATTCTAAGTGTTATTATTTAGAAGGAAAAAGGGAGCACAAAATTGTTAATTAGTTAATCTAAATCTTATGTCTTAACCCTAAATGAATTAAAATAAGTTAAAAGAGAAAGCAAATTGAAATTTTTAAATGAATGCCGATTTTTTTACAAAGAAATCGGAATTTGCAGAGAAAGGAAAAGAAAGAAAATTTTTCCTAGACTTAATCCTAGATCTAAATCCTAAGGTAAACATAACTAATCCTCGGCAACGATGCCAAAAAATTGTGGGGTCAAGTTTTACCCCAAGTAAAATATTGCTGCAAGTGTATAACAACTGCATTAATATTTAGGGATCAAATCCACAGGGACTAGCAGTCACACTTAGAACCTATATGATTTTGTTCTAAGCTAAGAACAAGATATGCAAGGGTGTTGTCACTATTTTTATTTTGTTTTTATGGTTTTATGGATGCAAATGAACATACTCTATATGCTAATGTACAATGGATAGATCAATGAAAAGATATGCATCAAACAACAGAAAGTTAAAGTAAACAAGCAAGAGTTAAAAATGACTAGGGGCTTAAGGTTTCGGTCTAGAACACAACAACTAAAGTAGATCCTCTCCACTTTCGAGGTTCGGGATTCTATTCTTAATATCAAGGGACTTCAACTTTCAAATGGCCTTATAATAAATAAATATGCATTAGAACGATCAAGACTGATTGTTCATGATTCTCAGTCGGTCTACTTTTGAAGCCTATTGAGAAAGTCTCATCAAATACTAGATCCAGTGGTAATTCAAGATTTTGGAATGCAAACCACGATAGATCTATTCACAAACCAGCTTCGTATGTGAACAACATTAACGTACAAGCAAAGATGATAACGTTATTGATAAAACCTAATAGACTAGTAATCCTATTCAAGTAAACTCATTAACTCCTTGTAATCTACTATCTAAAATGCAAACTAATAGATTTAAAACATGTAAACACGAAATTAATCATGTCAACAAACATTCATATCAAATCAAAGGGAGAAGGATAGATAAAATCAAATTATGGAAGAAATATGGATGTATTGAGATGAGATGGGTCCTTTGAAGGTTACAAGGGGCACGACCCAAAAGGGTGTTATTCCTGCCTCCATAGGAACTTACTTGATCTAAAACAAAAACAACTCTCTTCAAAACAAAAGCTAAAAGCAACTTTTTTTAGTACATTTCCTAATTAGGTCAAAATGTGTAAAACCGAGCCTTAAGGTCTCTAAATGTTGAGCTTCGCGTAAAGAGGTCTTGAGTTGGGTTATTGATAAAAAGGCTTGGAATAGATCAACTTGAGTCTGGAGAATGTTTGGTTCGAAACCCAAATGGTCTTCCTTTATTTTGGCCTTTCTATGCACCTTCATATGCGGGACAACTGGACCAGTCTTCAGTAAAATTATTGTAACTCTTTGTCCACTGCTTCAAATTGTGCAGACAACATTGTTGTGAAAGCTAATTAAATTCTATAGCTTCAATACAAATTTCATCAAAATCCATTGATGGAAAAACTTTCATCTCGGATGATATTTCTTATGCTCGGAAACTGTCTAGAAGCTGACTTTGCTTCTATTAGCTCCACAAAGCTCCAAATATCATTGGTTTACCTAAAATGACTTGAAATACCAAAAATAGAGGAAAATTACTTCCAATTGTTGAGAATTGCATATAAACACCAATAAACCATACTAAAATCTAAAGGAAAAGTTGTAAAATAATGGTGTTATCACCAACCCTGACGGATTTGCAAATTCTTGTGACCCTGCTCTCGATCGAACTCTTCTGGGCCATTTGTTCCATCCTCCTGAAAACTTTCATAAATGTAACGTTGGCTCTTCTTGTATTAAACAACATGAAGATGTGGTGTTTCTTAGGTCGTACATGATCACACAGGTAAGACAATCTTACATAGTCATCGTGCATATGTTGAGGTTACTTCATCATTAGAAGCTGAGATTTTAAGTTCTTCTAGGCCATCGAGAGCCTTCAACGTATTCTCCAAAAGAAGATTATTTTCAAAGCAACATCTTCCTCAACACTTGAGGCTATCATACAACCGTTCAAGTTTCCACTTCACCATCTCTTATTAGAGGACATCATCAATTGGATGAGGAAATTTGAGTTTTGGAGAATGAATATAACTAAGAAAGACAATATCAAAGTTGCTCACACAATTGTTGTAGTGTTGCGACAGATAACAAGTTCCAATCGTACATTGCATCGAGCGGTCCATCTTGGCTCTGAGCACTAATGGAAACAAAAACACGATCTTCTCCGTTGTATTACTTTGGTGATATACTCAAAGGTCTATCTCTCATGGAGCATTTTCATGGTTATCTGATTCTTAATCACTTAGAATTTGGTAGATCCTTTGTTCTTTGTAGCTCCTCTGTTTTTGGAGTATTAAACAGCACTTGTTGGTTGTCATGTTGTAGCTTTAGTCCTTCAAACTCCTTCAATATTACTTATTTCAAGTTTTAAAAAAGCTATCTCTGAAAGTTATGAAAGAAAAATAAACGAGTTTTTATTTCTTTCAAAACCAAAACAAGATTTTATTTTATGTAATGTTTTTAGTTTCAGTTTTGTTATAATAAAACTGTAACGGTTGACCCATGTGACACTAATGGTAGCCTACTCTTATTTTATGAAAATGATTTTGATGTTAAGATTTCATTTCAAAGCCAAAGAATTACTGGCATTGAATCACATATTACTGGTAAAAATAGTGTTCATTTACTTCGTATATGAAGATGCGGTGAACAAGTATGGAAACATTTGACACATTACAATATAAATCGGTTTCATCCTTGGCTAGTTACTGGAGATTAAAACGAGATAACAGGTAATCATGAAAAAAGTAGTAGAACTTTGAGAAGTGCATAAACTTTTCTTCCGTTTGATAATATGATAGAAAATTGCGGGTTATTAGAGTTTCCTTCTCTTGAAAACACTTTATCTTAGAGGGGATTGAGACATAAAAAATGAGTATGGTGTCATTTGGATTGGGCATTGTCTAATGAAGAATGGCTTGAATTATTTTTTTCTCTCGCATGTTGACTATTTGTCAATGATAAGGTGGGATCATAGACCAATTGTGGCAATAATAGCGGAAAAGAAACCACGAGAGAGAAAGAAATTTCAGTTTGATAAGCGATGAATCGGACGAGACAATTTAATGGATTCCATTAAAGAAGGATGAGAGGGGAATCTAACTTCACATGGATTCATGGAAATAACTTGTAATTGCCTGAAGGAAATATCCAGATGGAAGAAAAGAAATGAATCATTTGATAGAGAGAAAATATTAAATTATTACTTGCTCTCATGTGGAGTTGTTGAAAATTCAATTAAAACTTAAAAAAGCCTATAAGGATTAGGATCTTTATTGGATACAAAAAGTAGGAACATGTGGCTTAGAGATGGAGATAATAACTTAAAAATATTTCATGCACAAACTAAGCAGAGAAGGTCCAAAAATAGAATTACGGGTCTTCACGATTCTATGGGAACATAGGTCACGAATGACAAAGAGATGCGAGTATTGCAGTGAATTATTTTGAGAAAGTTTTAACGTCCACATACTCAACATATTTTGGGGATTTTTTGAGAGAAATACCCTCCATGGTCATGGAATAGACAAATGAAATGATAACAGCTAATGCTACGAAGGAGGAAGTTCGTAAATCACTTTTTATGATGCATCCGAAGAAGGCGCTTGGACTGGATGGAACGACGACGCTTTTCTTTCAAAAATCATGGCATATAATCAAATAAGCTTTATTGGGATTGGTCAATGATTCCTTGTAGAATGGGCATTTTTCATTAGGGGTCAAATATAAAAATATTTTCCTTATTCCTAAGAGGGAAAGACCAACTAAAATGAGAGAGTTTCGACCAATTAATTTAGCAATGGAAGATACAAAATAATACCTAAACTTTTCGGTTTGAGGTTAAAAATTTCTACCAAAGTAACACAATCAGTTTTTGTCCCAGGTCATTTAATTTCATACAACATCCGTATTGCTTAGGAAATATTTCATAGTTTACGAACAATTAATTCATGTAAAAGAAATTTCATGGCTACTAAAACGAGTATGAGTAAAGCTTACGATCAGAGAGGGTGGTCGTTTGTAGAACACCTCTTACGAAAGTTTGATTTTGCGGATAAAGAGACTGATTGGATGGTGTGGTGCATTAAATCGGTACAATATAGCATACCTATTAATGGGCAACCCCATGGAAAGATAAAGCCAAATAAGGATTTTAGGCAAGGGGATCATTTTTCATGGTATTTATTCATCCTATGCACTGAGGCTTTATAACAAATTTTAAAAAAGCAGAGAGGACAAAATTAATTATGGGTTTAAAGGTCGAATCGTGATAAACCATGTTTTTACATGTTTTTACTTTGAATTTTTATTCATTTTAGAGATTCAAGTGTTTCTTTATCAAAAATGGTAACTTTCTTGTATTTGTAGTATAAGAAGTCATTTTAGGTCAAACAATGCATTTTGGAGTTGTTTGGACTCATTTGTAGCAAAAATCAATTTCGGGACTGTTTTCATGCATCAGAAAGATCATCATAGTTAAAGGTCTTCCCTTCGATGGGATTTGGTTTAATTTGGAGAGAAACTATAATTTTGAGTTAGCTTTCTTACGAAATTTGTTTCTAGGCAATTGGATCTCTGGATCAAAATTTATAAGCAATTTAATAAAGACTTATCCATCTGCCCTGAAGCTGGAATGTGCCCAAAAATGAGTTGTGATCAGATTATGAGAAAAATCATGCACCAACCGGTGCCACCAATCTCCCTGAACCGATCCTGCCAACAATTTCACATTTGTTTGGGCCAAAAAATACCCCTAAACCGGTCGTGGTCTATTCTCGACTCCAACTTAACCTAAACCAACTTTTCTTGACCTAATACTATAAATACCTATTTTTAACCATTTGTGAGGGGAGAACCACGAATTTTAGAGAGATAATAGACCTTAAGAGGCAGAGAACTCGTGCCATACCTTTCCCTTCTAAAGAGTTGATTTCAACAGCTTCCAAAGAGAAGATCTCGCTTTGTTATCGATATTGTTAAGTTTCTAAACCTTTTGGCTCTTAATCAATTGATGTTTTCTACTTATATTTTCGTGGATGAGTAATATTATGATGAGATTTGAGTAGTTTATCCATTGGATTTAGGGCTTTTCAAAGGAGATTTATGGATTGATTGCTAAGTTGTAAGATTTAATTTTATGTAGGGTTCTTCATCTAGATTGTTAATTGTTGAATTGTGGTTGATTGACCATCTAGGAACTATCATTTAGGATTGATTCAATCACCAAAAGTGTTGTTGGATTGCCTTGTTTAATCTGGGTGAGCAAAAAAGTTAGTCCTCGCGGGAGTAATTTTACCGAGTTTTTGTGAACTTTCGAATATGAACTTTATACTTGTTTATTCACTTGATTACCAATGAGAGTTGAGTAAGTTAGGTTATCAAACTTTAATAATTGATGCTATGATAGTAGACTAATTATCCTTGCATGATTTGTGTTCTAGGACAAACCTATTAAATTAATCAGTCTATTATTATTCTGTTTTAGTCAATCTTTGATAACCTGAGATTTCTTCAATGCCTCGTGCATTTATCAATTGTTATTTTTCATTGATCATCTGTTGTTTTAGTTTATTTAGTATTTAATTTCGTGTCTTACAAACCTCAAACACTAAACATATTGTTGTTTTAGCTTAATTCAAATCTTATAAACGTGTAGTGTGGTTTTTGGTTCTTGTGGATTCGATCCCTAAGTACTACTACAACTGTTGTGGACTTGCAGCATTGTGCTATTTTTCGCGTAAAGTTTTGAGAAAATCAAGTTTTTGGTGCCGTTGTCGGGGACCAATTCTTACAAGTTTCTGATTAGGATTTAGCCTAAGACTTTTTCGTTTTTCATTTCTTTATTTTAATTTTTTTTTATTTTTTGTTGGTTCTATCAATATCTTGTGAGAGTTCAAGGAAAACAATTACTACATAATTTCTTTTTCTTTGATTTTCTAGGAAGTTCGAAATGGAGCAACATCAAATAATCGGAGAATTCGATTCACCGAGTGCTTCTTATATCAACCGGAATCCAATCTGCCCGCACAACCTCTAGGTTTGTTTAATATTAGCCATGAGTTCGTATCTTGGGCTGACAAACATAAGTTTAGTGGTTTAGATGAAAAAGACCCCATGGATCATATCAAAAAGATAGAAGAAATTTGCAGCATAAGAAGATTTAATAGAGTTTTTAACAACTATTTGAAGTGCCAGTTGTTCTAATTCTCTCTAGTTGAGAACGCCAAGAAGTGGTTAAAGTTTCTTACTCCCGGATCAATCACTACATGAGATCAATGCAAGAGAGCTTTCTTGAAACACTTCAACCCGAAGAAGAGATTGGAGCAAATGAGAAGGATAATTTTTTATTTTCAACAAGAGGTAAACGAATCATTCTTCAAGGCAGTAAAACACTTCAAGGAGTACTAAAGAGACTACCCTCATCATAGTTTCATAGAATTGAATTTCTTCTATGAAGAAATTCTAGATAATTTCAGGATGGCACTCGACATTGCAAGCCAAGGGAATTTCATAACAAACATTGCTGCTCATGCTAACATTCTGATAGACAACCTAGTTGAGAGCAACAAAAATTCATGTCTAACTCATTGAGAGCTGTGGAGGTCATAAAGCCAAACTTTGATTCCACAACGATCTCTGAGCTGAAATATCTTGTTGTTCAATTTCTAAGGAGAAAAAGGGTGTAAATCACCATGAGGCCGTGAGAGATGCTGTTGGAAGTTCACTACATCAACAATATAGAGAATTCCTATTAAAACCGAAGCCGAGAAAACATCGGGTATGAAGATCTTCAAACGCAGCAGGAGTTTAATTTCTTTGAGATGAGATTAGAATCTATTTCTCATGCAAAAGACGTGGCTTTATCCTCCCTAGAGAAAAAGTTTGAGCTTTTGTTTCAACAAGTCCTAGAAGGTCAAAAGCAAAACGCCGAAGACATGAACAACATGTATAATTATCTTAATGAGAAGATCGACGGGCTATATGGGAGGATCATGAACCTTTCTAATCATGTCAAGATGCTCGATATTCAAGTTACTCAAAGTGCAGAAGGTGTGAAGAGAAAACTTGGTTTTTTTTATGGGAAAGCTGAGAAAAACTTGAAGCATTGCAAGGCAATAGAAATTAAGAACAAGGAAGATGATGGCACTGAGCTTGAGAAAATTTTTTGTGGATGTTATTCCACTTGTTGTTGCTGATCATTTACCAAGTTTTGAGGATGACGAGCAAACACACAAAGCACCACATCAAATGAGGCTTCATAAGATAGAAGACTCGATGAAGTGTGTCTTCTCATGTGAAATCAATTGTGTGGATTTTCAAGAACCTCTTTGTGACTCAGGATCTACCGTAAATTTCATGCCTAAATCCATTGCAAACAAATTGGGGATTAGTAATATCAAGCCTTCTCACATGTCTCAGAATATTGGAGATGCTGTGAGATCCTCAAATGAATTCATGAAGGATGTAACAATGCAAGTAGGAGGCTGCTTGGTTCCTGTTGATTTCCAAATTATTGAGACAAGTAAAGACTCTACGATGCCACAAAGGATTCTTGGGAGTCCTTTCATTTCAACAGTGAGAGAAGTTATGGATGATCCTAATGAATGAGTTTCATTATCTAGAATCAAGAAGAGAGTGTTCTACCTTGCAATATCAACAAAGGACTCGATCCTTACTCCTAAAGTGTGTGTCGATGCTTTAAAAGATGTATTTCATCTTGATCGACGTTCGAAAGGAACTTCAAAATCTGTACCACCTACTCATTTATGATATGTACACATTGCTAACTATCTAGCAGATGACATCGAACCTCCTTAATTATTCGGTTACAAGAATAAGAAGTTTTTGAAAGATGTTATACGCTACTTTTGGGATGAGCCATACCTATACAAGAATGCTATGATGAAATTTTTAGAAGATGCATCCCGGAAGAAGATGTATTAGACATTCTTTTTGCTTGTAATGGTTCGAATTATGTAGGACACTTTGCAACTTTCAAAACATTCTCCAAGGTATTACAAGCTGGTTTTTGGTGGCCTTCCTTGTTTAAGGAGGCCCAAGACTTTATATCCAAGTGTGGTTCAAGCCAAAGACAATGGAACATAACCAAACAAAACGAGATGACACAAAATTGCATCCAAGAAGCAAAAGTTTTTAATATTTGGGTAATCGACTTTATGGGTCCGTTTCCATCTTCCTTTCGTATCAAATACATTCTTGTGGCTGTGGATTACGTTTCTAAGTGGGTGGAAGCCATAACCAGCCCCACAAATGATGCAAAAGTGGTGATGAAGATGTTCAAGTCGATCATTTTCCCATGATTCGGTGTTCCGCATGTTGTTATAAGCGATGGAGGATCTCACTTCATTAACAAAGTGTTTGAGAATCTCTTAAATAAGAATGGAGTTAAACACAAGGTTGCTACACCTTATGACCCACAAAAAAGTGGATAAGTTATGGTCTCTACTTGAGAAATCAAACGGTTCCTAGAGAAGACTACAGGAAAGACGAGGAAAGATTGGTTGGTAAAACTTGACTATAATCTTTGGACGTATCGTACAACATACAAGACACCTATTAGAACTACTCCTTTCCAAAAGTCATATCATCTTCCGGTAGAGATAGGCTGAATGCGGAGTAAAACAGCGAAGAACGACATCAAATCTGCTTCTGAAAGAAGATTGATTCAATTAAATGAGCTTGAGGAAATCTGCCACAATGCTTATGAGAATTCCCAAATTTACAAGGAAAGAGATAAGGCGTATCATGATAAGAAGATTTTTCCTCTGGTATTTTACCAAATGACCAGGTTCTACTCTTCAATTCACGCCTAAAGCTCTTTCCCAAAAATCTGAGATCAAGATGGTTTGGATCATTCAAGATCAAGGAAGTGAAACTATACGGTGCTATGGTATTTTGGAATCAAGACGGAGGAGATTTCACGGTCAATAGACAACACCTCAAACCTTATATTGCAGAAATTGACAACACCGAAAGAGAAATAATTCCTTTAAGCAATCCACCTCCCATTTAAATGTGAAAGGGGTCAAAATAAAAACTCGAAACAAGCGCTTTGTGGGAGGCAACCCACATGGTTTTTAATTTTATTTTTACTTTTCTATGATTTATTTAGATGTCTAATATTTAGTTTTAATTTTTGCAGGATTTTTGAAAAACAAGAAAAAACACAAAAACAATTCGGACTCAAAACAACAACAAAGGAACATGAAAGATGTTTCGACTGGTTGACGGCTGACTTTACACTGAGATTTTCCAGAAAGAGGCTCGTGACCTGTCTCAGAGTCGTTATGCCTCAAAATCAGTTTTCCAACTTTGGCGAGAAAGCGGGTCCAAATCGTTCAAGCCATCTCCTAGACCATTCCATACATTCATTTTAGACTGAAAAAGGATGTTAAGAACCGCCAATCAAACTAAATCTTCAAATAAAAAATTCTTGGAACAAATTGATGATATCATGAAGAACAAAGAAGGAATGTTTGAGAAACATCATCAACTAATTATACTTGATTATACTGAAGCACTAAGAGCTATTCACTATGGAATCATGGATAGTCTAAAACAATACCAAAAGAGGTAACACAACTTTGTACGTAATTTCTTATAAACAAACACTATATGATAGATGATATGCCCGAGAGAAACCGACTTGGAACGATCAAAATGAAAAGTTGGACCAAGTTTTTTAACAAATGGGGACATGGAGATTTCTAGTACCAACCAAGTAAATCAACTCAAACCATCGAAATTGCCCGAAAAAAGTGACTATTATGAACAAAACAGTCCAGTTAGAATTTTGATTTCTCAAATTTTAATTTTTGGCTAACATTACATTTTTGCCGGCTAAGCCAAGAGTGTCATTTTTAAATGAGAATCACGTTGGAAAAATAAAATTCACCAGGTAACCTCAAGGATCCGAGCAACAATGATCAACAATCCAAACAAGTTCGTAAGCTAGTCAAAAAGAAATTTCAAAAATCTAAGAACATTTAAGTGTCCGTATCTTTAATCCTTTACGAAAAATGCACCATCAAAAATGTTTAAAAAATTTTTGGTATCATGAGAGACTTCATGGAATACTCCCAGACCAATTGGAATTCAAAACAAATGAACGGATCGTGAAATGGCCATGTAAAACCACGAAACGGATGATAAAGAGCTTCGACTGGGTGGCGAAGCTCCTAGGACCAGAGTGTGCCACCAGAACACACACGGCTGGTCCCAGCTCCCTCCTGCCTCGCGCCTCATTCTCTCCAGCACGGTCCACGTGACCTCTAGCACCGGTCGCCGTCCATTTTTCAGCCCCTACCGGCCTCAACCTCCATCTGCCCCAATCCTTCGTGTTATCTATCTTCTTCCACATGCCACAACACTTATCATGTCCAAAACCGGTCATGGCGCTCATGCCAACCGGTACTACACTTCCTAGGCCTCAATCTCACCAGCCAAGACCAACGGACCACATACAACCATCCCATCCCTCCTAGTACTTTTCCCATGGCCAAAATGTTCAAGAAAGCATTTTCTTGTATGGATCAATTCCAAACTCATTTTCTTCAAGGACGAACACCTATTTTTCAAATGCATCAAATTAAGGTGTTTTATAAGGCTCAGACATTCTAGATGCAAGCACACACTTGGAGCTTCAAGGATTCTCCAACCGAGCAATTTTTTCAATCGAGCCAAAACATACTCGCCAAGTAAGGAATTAACCAAAATTTTTGAGTACTTAATATTGGTCACAAAGAGTATTTTGAGACATCAATTCACTCCTAAAGACCCTAAGACTCAAAGACGAGGTTATGGAGAAGATATTGCAAGAAATTTGAACATAAAGGAACTTTAAGAAGAATATCAGTTTCTATCATAGCCAATGTGTTTTGTGATCCGAATGAGAAGTATATTGAGGCTACAAAAGATCTGATCAAGGCTGAGCCGCTCTTCGAGCACATTCAAAGGCTCAAATGCGACAGATTTGATGAGGAATGCAACTAGAGCATCTCAAGAGTGATCTAAGACAAACCAGCTTTAAAGCCTTAGCACTTTTATCAAAATCATACAAAAAGCCTGTCCACCTGGCTGCTAGATACAATCACACGACTTTGGCTTAACGGAGACATAAAACTGACAAATTCGGTTTATTCAAAAATATTATCTAGGAGTTGAACCAAGTCTTACCACTGAAGATGCCTAGAAATAGTGGGAAAAATATGATGAATTGCCAAAATATTTTTGGGGGCGCTCACATTTCATTTCAGAGACCCCTATTAAGCCAGAAACTGAAGATAACTTGGCCAATGCAAAATCAAGCTCCGCCAAGCGAACCAAGTTCATACCTACTTGTGCCACAGTCGAAGTGTGTGAAATGTGATATCCAAATCTCTAGCTCCTTTACACTTTGCAGTGGCAACGAATCGACCGGTTGGCAATCCGTTGTTGCACAAGAAAGATCTAGTGGTTCCACTGTGTAAATGTCTATTATAAAAGTCAATGACTTATATATTTATAGACAGTTAAGAAGGATTAACTCGGGTCATTAATAGGTGCAATATAACATTTATAAGTTAATATTCGGTAAACTAAAACATCGATATACTATTAAGTTTTAAATATCTAAAATTTAGTATTTAGTCTCTGAATTAGTTAATATCTCAGTATCAACAATATTGAGATGATTTTACTTATGTCTCCGAAAGACAAAATTTAAAATATCCACCAACCTTGAACATGTCTTACCTCGTAAACAGTCTTTTCCATATAAATATATTTCTAACTTAGTGAGGTATATCTATGATTACATTCTTGACGATTTAGAGTTACAATCTTTGGTTATTATGTTGGGTAAATAAAGTAGCTGATCTTATGGCACTCAGTTCACTCAAATTGAGGCGAGAGACCATAAGACATCAAATTTTTTCATTGTCGGGATTGTGTTTTGATTCTCCGTAGTACGACCAGTAACGTATTTCTCTTTGTTGCATGTCATATGTTTCTGTCTCGAACTTTGGATGGGATGCAACAACTTTAGTTTGAGCTCCAACACAACTGAACTATACATGTTTATATTTATAATTTTCTAGCTTAAAAAATAATATTTCATGGATAACTTCCCTAAAAGTGATTAGAGCCATATACAAATAGAAAATTTAAACATATGAAGAAATATTTGCTCGCATTACGTTGTGTATTGTGCGGTCAAAATAAGCATTGGCTTTGATGAATCCAACAACCACGTGCTTGTTAAGAAAAGCGAAGCCATCATCAATTGTAATTCTTGTCTAAGAAGCTTTGCATCGGAACACAAGTAAACAACACAATTGTAAACAGACATGGGAAACTTATTGTGATTCACATGGACAATAAGCTAAAGAAGCAAAGTCCCATACCAGTTTGGGTTTAATGCCAACAATGCCTGCAGAGTCATGGAAATAACATAACTTGAATTTTAGTGCACGATCACATCACTTCTGTCAGGAACTTAGACCATTAAGGCTTGGTCCTTGCTGGGCATGGGAATAGGCTTGCAATCCTTGTAATAAATAGGAAAATGATAATTAGTTTCTATACTATTTAACCTCTTGAGTTATAAATACACAAGTTCAAATCTTTTTTGTATATACATACATTCTAGAAAACTACAACATGTTGTGTGAAGTCATGGTACTTCATCAAATTAATAAAGCTAATTGCAAAACCAAGGGAGGAAACTGATTCATGGTTCTCTTTCGAGCTAGTAATGAAATAAACATTTCGAACATGAGGAGACTTAAACTGGTAAAAGATTCCATCATTATGAGTTTCTGCCTCCTTGAGCTTTGACCTCTCCATACTTGCAAGACACAATTCAACCATTAGTCCATACTATAAAACCAAAAATATAAACGGTTAAAACATATTTGTTTCAGTGAAAAGCAGCTTTGTAAACCAACTCCTCTGCTTATTGGCTCAAATATGCAAAGCAGTTGATGCGTTTGTGCTGTGACTCAAAAACCTATGCAGAGACAAATAGTTTTAGTAGACAAAAAGATTATATTGTCTCTCTTAATATTTATCACATATATTAGGAATATTCATATGAAGACTTAATTTAACAGTAATATTAATCTATGAAGAAGAATAACATGGTTAGTTTCGGTAAGATCCAACTTAGCTAATGAAAGGAACACCCACCACTATTGATCTTAACAATAAGGGTTGACCAAGAGCCCAATGACAATAAAATAATACCTTTGAATTACTATAGGTGCAACTTACCCAAGACAACAATATGGAGAATATTCCACATGGCTCATAAATTCCTTTGTTTGCAATGAATTTTGTGATGAAGCTCCTTAGGAGCTTAATCATGGGGACAAAGATAAATCATGCAATGGAAAGACAACAATATTACACGATAAAAAAGAGTGGGTGAAGATAATCGTATGAATGAAGGGGTCTCTTTAGCAATACAATGACCACACATGTTGCTTCTGATATCCACTTCTTTATGTTGGGTTCATGTGACATCAAAAAAGAACACATAACCACACGGTTCAGATTAAAACCACTTTTCCCGCAGGAAGGTAAACATTATGAGATTCCCACAAAGCGGATGCCAATTGTAAGATCCGAAGCTCAATTTAAATAGTTAGAATAAAAAGGAATTTGGAAAACAAAACAAACAAATGGGCTCACTAATAAACCGAGGAATCGATTCAAGAACATGACTACATGAGCCGGAACATTGTTCTATTTTACCTATGAAATGGAGTGACAGACAGAGAATCGGAGATGAGAATGCACCAAGCACAACCTTAGGTTGCACAAACTTTCACTTGGTATTCTTGATCGTTTAAGAAAAACGATAAAAGGCTTGAGACTTTACCTTTTTAATAGAGAAAGAACGTTGTATTTTTAAAAACCTTAGAGATCCTTGCAAGAAAACAGTTATGAATGCCGAGCATGGGGAAGTTCCTTCAACGACGCCTGTGGTGTTGACTGAGCGGCAAAACAGAGCTATTTGCGGAGTCGGAGAAAGCGGTGGCTCAGGTTAGGGTTCCAAGCACGGGGAAACGATCTCCAGCGACGATTGTGGTGCTGAAGACGGAAATCGCATGGCCGACGATGCGGTTTGGAGGGATTGCCGACGGTGCAATCGCGTGGCTGGCTCTGGTCACAAAACTGCAGAAGATGAACCCTAAATTGTTAATCTTGCTGCCTTAGATCTTTTCAATTAAATAGAAACAGATTGGAGGAGACGAACGATCTATTTTTTAGTGACGGTTGGGGAGATAAATATAAAGATTTGGACAGTCTCATTAAGTTTCGTAAAAAGTAAAGATATGAGTTTTTCGTGATGATGGGGCTGACGTGTCAATTTTTTTGATAGAATGCACATTTGCTTATGTGGATAGTCTCTATGGCTTCAATTTGTCCCTTTTTATTAGTTAGATGTTTTTATTTGAGACGATATATATTCCCTCCGTTTCTTAAAAGTGTCATTTTGACACATTTCACATATATAAAAAAATTTGTAATTATAAAAATTTATCCCTATTTAATATATCACTGATTATATGATTATGAATTAAATTCAAAGGAAATGAGTTATGGATAAAAAAGTTACATTGGAAATCTAAAGCGATACTCTTTTTGTGAAACAAGGAAAAAACTTCAAAATGACACTTTTAAAGAAACAAAGGGAGTACTAGATTAAGACCCGTATTATAAAGAGGATAAAATATGTTAAAAAATTTAGTTATAATATTAAGAATTTTAATTGATAATTGATGTAGTAAAAATTTTTATAGTTAGATTACTATATTATATATGTGTTTATTATCAAAAAATTAGTACGTGGAAAACATACTCCCTGAATAAATTATAGAAATCTAAAAATAGATTTTAAATTTCATATAGAGTAAAATTAATCCAATTTATTAATATATAGACACATTTTTGTACTTCTTTCGTTTAAGATTATTTAACCCTTGATTATGTTATAATGTTTTGCATTTTTTATAGTTCGACAAAACAGATCGCCTGACTCTATAATAAAAAAGGTATAAAATATAAGAATCTCATTAGTTCACACGAGAACACGATTTAACAAGAAACTACTAGAAAAGAAGTTTCAAACTCTGAAGATCCTGAACAAAATCCAACTCAGGCTACAAAGCAAACCATACACTCAGATCTTAGTGAAATTCTAATTTCCATAGAGAAGATTATGGATAAAAACATGAAGAAAAGTTTTGTATCGATTTCGAAATGAATTGCCAGAAATTCAGAAAATGACTTCCACGTCATACTAAAAGGATATGCAAATCAAAACGTATCATTCTTGTTCTCACGATTTAGGACTCAAAAACAAATTTTATTAAAATAACTCTCTTTGCTAAAGAAAAATCACTCAAAACCTTTAGTCTCAATCTCACAAGTTATATTACAAGGTTGATATCTCCTTGTATATAAAGTTAAAACCGAAAACCTAGTACTAGTCTAGTCTAGTTAGGAAAACTTATAATTGGATAACTCCCAATTATTTTGTATTTAGATAACTCCAAAATACATAACTTGTCACCCAAGCTATTTCAAGTTTACAACATTCTCCTCTTAAGTTTGAAACCATCTTCTTTCACATCTCAACTCCGATAAGATCCTTCATTTCTTTGAACTTCAGTCTCCCTAGTGCTTTCGTTAAGATATCAGTCTTTTATTCACTCCCAGTACGTGTTCAACTTCTACTAACTCATCCTCAACACATTCACGTATAAAATGATACCTCGTATGTATGTGTTTGCTTCGACCATGTAAAATTGGATTTTTCGTGAGTGCTATCACCGATTTATTGTCAATTCATATGGTTACCTTTTCAGATTCTCTTCCACTTATCTCAATAAGAAGCTCTTGAAGCCAAATTGCTTGCTTTGTTGCTTCCGTGGCCGCCATGAATTTAGCTTCACACGATGATAAAGCTACGATATCTTGTTTTTGAGAACACCACGTAACAGGACTTTTATCGAAATAGAATACATGACCAGTAGTACTCTTCCCATCATCTATGTCAATGTTGTGACTGCTATCGCTATAACCTAAAAGTACTGAGTCATTCGTACGTGCGAAAGTGATACCATATGACAAAGTTCCACGTAAATACCTTAGAACCTGTTTTAGTGCAGCTCAATGTGACTCTTTTGACTCTTGCGTATAACGACTAAGTACTCCTACACTGAAAGAGAGTTCAGGCCGTGTATGCAGGAGATACCAAAGGCATCTTATACTTCTCCTATAATCCTTTTCATCGACCCATGGCTCTTTAAATCCCTTCGAAAACTTCACATTCGAATCCATTGGGGTTTATGATGAATTACACTCATCCATTCCTGTATCTTCCAGTATTTTAGACGCATATCTCTCTTGCTTTAGAGTTATCCCATCCTCATGTGGAATCACTTCAATGCCAAGATAGTAAGTTAGTTTGCCAAGATCGCTCATCTCAAATTTTGCAGAAATTTTTTCCTTGAAATCTGATATCCTCATCATATTTGATCTTGTGACGAGAAGATCATCTACATACACAACAACGAAAAGAAGATTCTCCTTATCCACCATCCTATAAAGTGACGGTTCTTTTAAACATCTCACAAAGTTTAGCTCATTCAAGATCTTATTCAACTTTTTATTCCATGCCCTAGGAGTTTGTTTTAAACCGTATAGAGCTTTATTTAGTTTGTACACCTTGTGTTCGCTTCCTGCGATTTTGTACCATTCTAGTTGAGTGACATATACCACTTCTTTTAGCTCGTCGTGAAGAAATGTCGTCCTAACATCAAGGTGATGTACTTCCCAACCATCTAAAATTGCTTGAGCAATAATCAAGCATATTGTCTCTATGCGTGCTATGGGAGAAAATACTTCTTCAAAGTCAATCCCGAGTTTCTGTACGTATCCTTCTGCAACAAGTCTGGTTTTGTATTTGTTGATACTCCCATCAGGGTTTCGTTTTATTTTAAAAATCCCTTCAACCCTATTGGTTTTACCCCTCCTGGAAGTTTGACAAGGTTCCATGTTTTGTTCTTTGTTATTGATCATATCTCATCTTCCCAAGCCGTTATCCAGAACTTTGATTCTTTAGCTTTACTAAAATCTCATGGCTCCTCGTTTATCATGAGTAAGAGACGACATCCTTCTACCTAAGTAAGGCACACGTAGTCACTCAAAAAGTTGGTCCTTTTTCATATTCTCATTGAACGCCTTGCATGCGTTTGTTCTTGCTCCTCCTCCGCGTCACTTTCTTCTTCATCGAAAGAAGTTAAATTTATAACTTCATCAGTTCCAACGCCTTCTTCTGCGTTTCCTTCTGTTTCTCTACCAGCTTCGTTACCACTCATAGCTCGAGTAATAAGCTCACCTTCTCGTGTATCGGAGCTGTCTTCTTCTTCTCTTAAACCATTGTTTCCAAATCTTCCAAAACTCAGCTTAAATAACCCATCATTTTTCATGTTTTCTTCACCCGAACCATCCCATCTCCAACTCTTAGACTCATCTAAAAATACATCCTTGCTAATGATAATTTTTTGACTTGATGGCTCCAATAGTCGATAAGCTTTCGATCTGGGTTCAATTCCCAAATGAATTAACATCCTCGACCTATCATATAACTTCTTCCTTCCAACAGCTTCAATCCTTGCGCAACCAATGCATCCAAATACTCGTACATGTTCTAAGTTTTGTTTCTTGCCTTTGGATATTTAATACGAAGTTTGTTCTTTCAAAGTCCTCGTCGCAACCTTATTGATGAAGTATGTTTCATGTCGCACAGCTTCGCCCCACAAGAAGTTCGGTATGCTCATGGGTTTCAAGATACTTCTTCTCACCTCCAGAAGAGTCCTATTTCTTCTCTCAACTACGTCGTTTTGCTGAGGAGAATAGGGCGCGGTTAAGTGTCATTTGATGCCATTTTTCTCGCAAAGCAAACTAAACTCACTGGATATGAACTCTCCACCTCGGTCCGTTCGGAAGGTTTTAATTGGGACTCTTGTTTCTTGCTCCACAAGTATCTTAAAGCTCTTAAAATTTTCAAACGCTTCACTCTTCTCTTTCAACAGAATTGTCCACATGTAGCGTGAATAGTCATCGATAAGTACGAATACATATCGTTTGTTTGCTGGTGTAGGTGGTGTGATTAGTCCGCAAAGGTCTCCATGAATTAAATCAAGAACTTGAGAGGCTCGATATGGGGTTGCTTGCAGAAATGGTTTTCTCGCTTGCTTCCCAAGCAAGCATGATACGCATGGTTCCTTGTCTTCGACGATTCTAGGTATGCCGACAACCAGTTCCTTTTTCACCATCATTTTTAAAGTATCTAGATTGATATGACCCATTCCCGCATGCCACGTAGAAGAGTTACTTGTCACTATCACCTGTAGCCACTTGAGATTTTTGACTTCTAGAATCACCTTATATAGCCGATTTTTAGACCTTGTTGTCTTCACCAACAATTTTCCACTTCGATCATAAAGATAAAGGATATCTTCTTTCATCTGTACCTCGCATCCTGTTGGGGTCAAAAACTGTCCCGACGAAATCGATGCCTGAAAAGGGTCTCGGAAAAGATGCTTCCTCCTTCGGACCTGGGAATCGTAAGGATATCTAAAAGCTCCGAGATTCCCATCGTTCAGGTTGTCTCTTCCCGACCTGGTTTCAAAGCTTCGGCGATACTCAATCGTGGCCAATCTCCGAATAAAGTCTGTCCATCCGTAATTAACTGAAGCATCTAAGTGCCGAGGTTAGCATCGATGGCCCTTGGATAACTTTCACAAGACCACACGATACATCCTCCGAAGCAATGCAAAACCACTAAAAGCGTTAGAGAACCGCATCGTTTCGAAGGAATGTCTAAACGCCGATTGACGCCAAACCT
>OVAN01002262.1:0-33776 GCA_900406275.1 Anastatica hierochuntica | reverse complement strand
ATCCATTACAACCCTAGATTTAACCCTAGCCTACCATATCTCAAGATCCAAGAAAGATCTACTCACTAAAAGTCATGGAAATCCAAAGACAAGAAACGAGTCTTTGAGCTCCCATGGTTTTAGAAGAATAGAGAGAAAGATTAGAAAGAGAAGATCCAAATCACTCAAACAAAACAAAGAGTTATTACAAGGATTTTAGATCTCAAAATGAAAGCAAACAAGGTTCAAGAAGTGTCTCAAATGTGTCTAAAGAGATCATTTTTTGTTCTTGGAACATAAGAAGGTATTTATACTAAAGAGAAAAGAGAGGAAGCCCTGAAAAGGGCATTTTCGGATAAAGGCAACGAGCCATCGATATTGGAGGTCGATGGGAGCATACATGAGGTCGATGGGAGCTTCCCTTTAGCAGCAAGGGTGTTGTTTGCTGGAAATATGACCAGCCATCGACCTTGGGTAGCCATCCATCGACCTTGGGTAGCCATCCATCGACCTGGAGGTCGATGGGAGCTTCCCTTTAGCATTTCTTGTGGCTTCTTGCTCCTCTTTGATGCCTTGTTGATCCCAATTCTTCCATAGCATTTTACTCCTCTTTTCTTTGATTTCTTAGCTCCAAATCCACCTTGAGTCCATCTCTAGAGCCTTCATAGATCCATCCAAAGTTGCACCTATAAAATGCAAAGAAAATGCATGCAAATGCAAAATATTCCTAAACTAGACTCTAGACTCAAACTAATGCATTCTAAAACTTATATGCCATATATACAACCTAAAAGTGGATGAAACTAAGCTAAAATGCATCTAAATATGCATGAAAATATATATACATCAGGTGTGGCGAAGCTAAGTTTAATCTCCCACGTCTCACAAAATTCCTTGAAAGCATTGCTAGTGAATTGGGGCCCACCGTCCGTGACAATCTCGTGGGGCACTCCAAACCTGCAAATGATTATCTTCCAAAGGAAATTTCGTATATGGACGTCTGTGATATGGCTCAATGCTTCTGCTTCTGCTTCTACCCACTTAGTGAAGTAATAATATGTCATCACGAGCAAAAAACCTTCTGTGAAGGTGCCATAGCGAATTTTCCAACTATATCCATGCCCCACTTCGCGAAAGGCTATGATGCACCTATTAGCTTCAGATTCTCGGGAGGGAGCTTAGAAACTTTGTGTGTATCTGGCATTGCTTGCAATTACATGCGTAGAGTTTCGCATCATTAGCTAGCATTGGCCAATAGTATCATGCTCTCTGTGTTCTTAGGGCAAGGCTCTTGCCCCCCAAGTGTGATCTGAAAGTGCCTTCGTGGAGTTCCTCTAAAGTGATCCTTGCTTCAGGCCACCCAAGACATCTTAGCAACAGTCCCCCGAAGGTTCGTCGATAGAGTTTTTCACCGACTAGACAATATATTATAGCTTGCCGTTTGATTTTAACGCATTCGACTTTGAGTTCTGGTAGCATCCCATTCCTGAGACATCCTATTATCGGTGTTCTCTAGTCGTATGCCATCGCAGCTGACCCTTGGGTCATGCCATCGTCTGCTTCTATTTCTGTGATAAGCACTTCTTTAGAGATGGCAGGCCATTGTAGCATTAGCAAGGGGATATCAATACTCTCGGTGGTTTGTAATGCAGATCCAAGGTTAGCCAATCCGTCAGCCTGAATGTTTTCCTCTCTTGGGATTTGGTGCAATCTGCACTCTTTGAAATCTGCTACGAGTTCCTTAGCCATCGTGAGGTATTTGGCCATGGTTGCATACCTGGCTTGATAGTCGCCTTGGATCTAGTTTATGATCAATTGCGACTCGCTATGGACTGCGATCTTTTGAGCTCCCAACTCCTTTGCTAGTGTGAGCCTAGCTATAAGGGCCTCGTACTCAGCTTTGTTGTTTGTAGCTTTAAATTCACATCGAACTGCTCGGGATGCTTTCTTCCCATGAGGTGAGATCAATACGATTCCAAGGCATGTTCCCCTAGCGTTGCTAGAGCCGTCTACGTGCAATGTCTATTCTCCATATGATCTTATGGCTTGGAGAGTTTGTACCTCCTCCTTCACCAAAGGATCCATAGTTGGTGCAAATTCTGCTACAAAATCTACTAGCGCCTGGGTTTTTATTACGTTGGTTGGTCTAAAGACTACATCGTATTTCCCCAATTTTATGGCCCATTTGGCTAGCCTTCCTAAAACTTCGGGTTCGTGCAGAATGACTTTGATAGGAGCTGAGGCCACCAGCACGATTGTATGCGCTTGGAAGTATGGCTTTAGTTTTCGAGCGGCTATAACCAAGGCTAAGGCTAACTTTTCCAGGTGATTGTACCCCATCTCGGCATCCAGAAGCGATATTCTAATATAGTACACAGGGTGCTGGATGGCGGCTTCTTCCCTTACGAGAACGCCTTTAATGGCGTGATTGGAGATGGTGAGATACAATAGCAAGGGCTCTTTGTCTTTAGGCTTAGACAATAATGGCGGTGTGGATAAACAATCTTTAAGGGCCGCCAAGGCTTCTTTGCATTTATTGTTCCATACAAACTTCTTTCCCTTCTTGAAGGTTTCAAAGAAAGGGTGCGACTTGTCTGAAAACCTTGATATGAACATGCTAAGGGTTGCCATTCTTCCCGTTAGTTTCTGGATTTTCCTGGGAGTTTGTGGCGTTGGGATCCCTTGGATTGCTCTTATCTGCTTCGGATTAGCTTCAATTCCCCGATGAGTAACGATTTACCCTAAGAACCGCACGGAACTGACGCCAAAGGAGCACTTGGACGGGTTGAGCTTCATCTTATATTTACAAAGCGTGTCGAAGGCTTGGTGTAGGTGTAAAATATGGTCTTCTACTTGCAAAGATTTACTAGCATATCATCGATGTACACCTCCATGTTTGACCGATATGTTCGACAAACATCTGGTTGACCAGCCTTTGGTAGGTGGATCCAGCGTTTTTGAGGTCTAACGGCATGACCTTATAGCAATAAATCCCCTGGGACATCATGAACGCCGTTTTCTATTGATCATTAGGGTGCATCAAGATCTGATTTTACCCGCTGAAGGCGTCCATGAAACTCATGAGCTGGTGCCATGTGGTGGCGTCGACCAACTTTTTGATGTGTGGGAGAGGGTAATGATCCTTAGGATAGGCCTTGTTGAGGTCTGTGAAGTCGATGCAGACTCTCTATTTCCCATTCTTCTTTCTTACGACTACCATGTTGGCTAACCATTCGGGATATCTCACTTCTCGTATGAATCCTGCCTCAAGGAGGTTGCTTACTTCCTTATTGACGATGACATCTCTTTCTAGGGCAAATTTCCTTCTTTTCTGCTTCACCGGTGGGTGGTCTGGGTCGACCATTAGTCTGTGCGAGATGATGCTAGGGTCACTCCCTCGCATGTCTGCATGCGACCAAGCAAAACAGTCTTGGTTAGATTGAAGGAAACCTATAAGCCTTTCCTTTAAGTCTAAGGAGAGATGCGAACGGATCTTGAATTTCCTGGTGGAATCACTTTTAACCAAGGGGACTTCGTTCAACTATTCAATCTTTGGTTCCTCATCATTGGCGTTGACCTTGGCAAAGACCCGTGTCAGAAGCGTTGGTGTGCTTTTGAGGGTAACCTCGTAGCAGGACCTAGCATCTTGAAACTCTCCTTTGATTTCCCCTACTGCCCAAGGGGTCGGGAATTTGAAGACGTGCAGGGTGCTAGGGACAGCCTTCATTGCGTGGATCCATTGTCTTCCCATGATAGCGTCGTATGTTGATGGACAATCTACGATGGCGAATCTAGTTCGTTGGTGGACTTTAGCTCCCCATACGCTAAGGGTGACTTCCCCGATGGTTTGGATCGTCTCTCCGCTAAAACCAACCAGCGCACTTGATCTCCGTATGATGTCTGAATTTGGGATCCACAGTTCCTTTGCGGCTCGCGCAAAAATAATATTGGTCGAGCTTCCGCTATCGACACGGACCCTTCTAACAACGTAGGAAGCCATAGTTAGGGATACAACCAGGGCATCATGATGAGTAGGCAATCCCCTGTCGCCACAAAGGAGAGTGAAACATAATTTTGTCTTTGCTGATATTCCACTCTTCAGTTCCCATGAAACGTAAATGACTCCTTGTGGAGGATGGACCTCTGCCTTTGTCTGGTCCTCGAACCCTCTTGAGATTGAGTTGATCACCCTAGTATGCTTAGGTGATTTTGGGGTCGATTCCTCTGAGGGCTTGGGGCGACTATATTGGCATTTCTGGGTTATCTTGGTACTCTTTTTGGTGAGAAAATCCTTGAGAATTCCCTTTTCTAGGAGGTTTTTCAACTCTTTTGGCCTAGCAAAGCACAATTCTTGGTTTGATGGCTATAGTCTCGATGGAAGCCACACCATTCGGAGCTCCCTCCTTTGGCGTAGGTGGGAGATAGTGGCTTAGGTGGCCATGTGACATCTCTGGTGAAACGCTTTAGCTCCGCGACTACTTCTGTTGGAGTCGCGGTTAATATATCTTCAACCGGCTTGGGTAAAACCACATACTCTTCTTTGTTGGCTACTGCCATGGACTTGGACATAGATCGGAGGGATTTCTATTGTTTCCTCTAGCCCCTATTTGGCCTTGGGGTCGGTCCATTGTTCTGCTAAGGACTTGCTTGGGAACCATAGGACTAGCCTTCAGAGCTACATGAGCTTGATAGGCGGGGTCCTCTTTCCACTTTATTTGTGCCCAGGCCTTAGAAAAGACATCTTCCATCATATGGCAGGGGTAGTTAGGGAGATCTTTGTAGAGGTCACTATTGGACAACAACCCCTGCTTGAAAGCTGAGATAGTTGTAGAGGTGATGCAGTTAGGCACCGATACTTTTCCTTCGTTGAACCGTCGAATGTATTCCTTCAGACACTCATCTTCTCGTTGTTTGATTCAATAGAGGTCATCGTAGGTACGTCTCGGAACACGGCTGTTAGCGAACTGCTCGATAAAGTGATTCGTTAGCGTAGCGAAGGAGTCGATGGAGCCATTGGCAAGGTTCGAGTACCACAGCAGTGTTGGGCCTGTGAGGGTTGCTCCAAATCCTTTGCACATATAGACTTCCAAGTGCTCATAGCCGATAGGGGCAGTGAGCATGCGTTGGCGATATTGGGCTATGTGCGTGTCAGGGTCAGAGGTTCCATCGTACAGGGCCATGGTTGGCCAAGTGAATCTCTTAGGAACTTCGCTAAGAGCGATGGCATCGATGAATGGTGTGTCGGCATAGGAATTAGGAGTGCTCTTGATGATTGGTAGAGCTACCCCTGGCAAGCGCTTGATCATGTTCTCCATAGCTTCTAGCCTTCCCATTAGTATGGCTTCCAGACCGTGGGCCTCTTGAGCTCTTCCTCCATGAGGTTTGCTAGGGCCGTTTTAATGGTTGGAGCCAAGTGTTCGGGTCAGATCCGAGCTTGGAATTTGATACACTCGCACCTCCTTTGCGGCCATTATCGGTGTCTCGTCCAGTGACTGCATCGGTGGAACCTTTCTCTTGAGCCCGACATGTTTTTCATCACCCTCGGTGCCTGCGTCAGATGTCCGAGCGCTTTTCTCCGCCGCCGAGGCTTTGAGAATTGCGTTCTCATCTTTGAGCTCCTTCAGTCAAGCCTTGTTTTGTCTTAGCTTCACCGTGATCAGCTCGTACTCTTTAAGGTTCGCTGCGATCGCCACATCGTCGACTGCCTCGGGTGTTTTCTCATACGTAGGTTCGAGGTTTTTGATGCTTTTCGACTAGGAGGAACTGCTTGATTCGCTCATCTTCGTTCTTTTATTCTTGTTGAAATCTCACCCTCCTTCTAGCGGCAAACTGTTTGGGGTTTTTTTAGTGATTCTTCGATGGAGAAGAACAAGAACAAAGATATTGAAGGTTTTTGAGAGATAAGCCAAAGATATTTAAAACGATGCTTCTTTATTTATGAATAAGAGATTGATTAAAAGGGGTGTATTTTTGTCAAAGGTTTTGGATCCTTGAACTAGGGATCTTCCCTTTGTATTTATAGTATTTGATTAAGAGTATTTCATTATTTCTTTATGGATAACTTCTATATTCGAGTATATCTATACAATAAGGAATATTTCCCTAATTCATTAAGGTATTTTTCCTTATCTCTTAAGATTTATGTTGGCTAAGGGGGATATCCACCCTACCTCGGCTATGGCCTCGACTTGGCGGTGTGTGCTTGGCTATGGCCTTGGTTTACACGTTCAACTAGGGAGTTTGTTTATATCTACTTGGTCTAGCTATGGTCATACTCCAAGGGAATAAAATTACCCCCAACAAGCTCCTTAGAGTCAAAGTTCATTCATAGTGCAATATTGTTATAGTTAGCTATTAGACAGCCATTGGTAGCATTTTAGAAGTTCCATACAGATGTTTAAAAAAATTGTATATAACTCGCTATATAGACAACATAGTTAACTACAGCGTTCAGTGGTATTATATAATTCTATTGAAAGTACATTATCATTTTTATATTTATTTATGTATTTTCAAATATTTACTGTGATATAGCGTGTTATATTTCCTACACGATATATAGCACGCTATACAATGATTAACTTACTCACCATAGTCAATTAATTATGTTCGAATAGTTCCCTTTATAATATAGTTATACTCATATTATATCATATTATTTAAATTCGGTTCTTTCTGAGTGTCATCAATGCAAAACTTAATATACATGATGGAAAGAACTACTAATTCTCAACTATTGAGTTCCATATATTTGTTTAAGACAATTGTATTAACTCGCTACATAAACAACCTAGTTATTTTCATCATTGAGTGATATTATATCACGCTATTATAAGTGTGTTATCAATTTTATTGTCATTTATGTATTTTTGGATATTTACTGTTACACAGCGTGCTATACTTTCTGCACGATGTATAGCACGGTATACAGTAGTTAACTTACTCACTAGAGTCAACTAATTATGTTCAAATTGTTCCTAGTATATAATAGAGTCATTCTCATATTATATCATACTACTTATATTTGAGTGTCATCTATGCTAAACTTAATATACTTGATGGAAAATATATTAATTATCAACTATTGAGTTTTGGATATTTACTATAATATAAAGTACTATGAGCTCCTTAGAGCCAAAGTTCATTCATAGTGCACTATTGTTTATAATTCGCTACAAGACAATCAATGGGGTCATTTTAGGAGTTCCACATAGCTGTTTAAAACAATTGTATATAACTCGCTACATAGTTAGCTTCATCGTTCAGTGATATTATATAACGCTATGAAAAGTGCGTTATCATTATCATTTTTATAATCAATTATATATTTTCGGATATTTACTGTGAGATAGCGTGCTATATATCTTGCATGGTGTATAACACGCTATACAATGGTTTACTTACTCACCGAAGTCAACTAATTCTGTTAGAATAGTTCCCTGTATAATATAGTCATACTCATATTTTATCACCTCTATATTATTATATGAGGAGTACATTTAAAAAATAATCTTTAATTTGTAAAAAATTACATGTAGTGCCATTATAAAAATATATTTAATAAATAAATAAAAATATTCATTAAGAATAATATATGGATAATATATCACAAGAATTACATTTCAAAAACGAGAGAATCTCTCCCAGATTTTAGTTGATTATAACCCATAATATATATCGAACCATAAAAAAATACAATATATTTAAATTCATCTCATACAATATATATATGTGTAAATACTATAATATTTCAAATATTTTTTAAACTTAAGCTGTAAATATATCTCATGATCAAATATAAAACATAAGAAATGTATATAGTTACACAAGGTAGACAATGAGCATTACACAATCATATTTTCTTATCATAAAATTAATTTATCAACATAAATATTTTATTTTACCTAACTAAAGTTTTAAGAAGTAAAAAAACGATTGAGTCTACTATAGATTAATTATACGAACAAAAACCGAAAAATACTTACTCGAATCTATAATTTTTTTCGAAAAAAAATTATGAACTCACTAAAAATAAAGACATTTATGATAAAAAAAAAAATAACATCATAACGATCAACTCAAGTTTTTATTTTATATTAGAATGATTATAGTCATAGTAATTTAATATTATATTAATATATATATACTACTTTTTCTTTTTCTCAAAAAAAATCCTATTTTTTTAAATATTCACATCATATATTTAAAATATTTTTAAAACTAGACTATCACAAAATTTATAGTTAAAATATGATCTTGCGTATAACGTGGGTTACATATTAGTACTATTTAAATTCGGTTCTTTATGAGTGTCATCAATGCTAAACTTAATAAACATGATGGAAAATTATATTTATTATCAGCTATTGAGTTTCAGATATTTACTATAAGATAAAACACTATGAGCTCCTTAGAGTCAAAGTTTAATCATAGTGCACTATTGTTATAGTTAGCTACAAAACAACCAATGGTAGCGTTTTAGGAGTATCATATAGCTGTTTAAAATGATTATATACTAGATGATGGTCCGTGCCATGAACGGGCATGGAGAAATTTCAAAATTAAACTTCTAAAAATAAAATGTGATATGGTTTTGGTTTGTATATTTTGGAAAATGTAAAGCTATTATGTTTAAGTTTAAATACAGCAAGCCCGTAAAATGTAATAACGCATTTTATCATATGTTCTGGAACACCTCTTTGTAGATGACGCTTTTAGTTGTTGTTTGTGGCTTACCATCTTCATCAGTTATAAGAACCTTCTACCTCCGAACGCGATCTAACCCTCGAGAGTGCAACATAAAGCTGGCCATGCATGAAGACCAATTTGGACAAGTATAAACCCACCTTCTCCAACGGTTGACCTTGGCTTTTATTTATGGTCATGACAAACGCAATAGCTACTGGAAATTTTCTATGTTTCATCCTAAAAGGAAATCTCCCATATAGAGGAGATACAAACATCCTGGGCAGCAGCACCTTCTGTCCAACTTTATCACCGGTAATAATGATAGCTTCGATAACATGAGTCGCTAACTGAGTAACCTGGAGCCTTGTCCCATTGCACAAACCTTCTTTAGGATCAATATTCCTAAGAAACATAATTGGAACATCGATCTTCAAAGTGAGAACATGGTTTAGAAGACCAGATAATTTGATGCTATTGAGGAATTCATCTTAGTAAAGCATGTTATCTATAACGCTTGTATTGGAAGTTTCAATGCTATCAGAACTCAAGTAAGTCCTCTCCTCACCTAATAAATGAGAGAAAAATGTTTTGACAATAAACCAAATAGCAAAAACTTTAAAACAAAGAAAAGGAAAAAACCAACCTGTCACTTGGGATAGCATATAATCGTTGATGACATCTACATTAACGTTCCTCGGACACAAAATTGCACGGTCTTGAAAAAACTTTTGATCAACGCCTCGATCAAACTCTTGCCCATATATCTCCTTCACAATTGTCTTGATGGGATCATCACATTCAGTAACCAGTAGATCCTTCGGTATTTCTACATCTGCTTCACTTTCACCATTCACATACATTTTACCATCCCAAATGTCAAGTATCCACTGCGAGAATTGACGTAGCTCATCGATTGACTCATCAGTAAGACAAGCCTGCAACCGCATATTTTTCGTCAACTTCAAAACTTTGCAGCTACGCAATATATACGATGAATTAAGAGCATCAAGGATGATTTCCGATCGACCACCACCATATATGAAGGGAAGAATTTGTCTGAAATCTCCCCCAAAAAAAATAACTTTCCTACCGAATGGTTTACTTGCATTCAATCTAATGATATCATGCATGCTTCGGTCCAACGTTTCAAAACAATGCTTGCTCATCATCGGAGCTTCATCCCAAATTATGAGTTTACATTTGCGCAGACCCTCCGCCTGGTTTAACTTTGAGTCGAAAGCACACGTCGAAAATTTGTTAGGATTAATAGGCAAACCAAACCTTGAATGATCAGTACGACTTCCAGGCAACAACAGAGAAGCAGTGTCGCTCGACGCCGAATTAAGAACAATCAACCCCTTAGATCTAAGAGCAACCGAGAGGATCGTCCATAAATATGTTTTTCATGTACCACCAAAACCGTAAACGAAAAAACACCTCCTTTATCAGCAATAGATGCATCATAGATCTCCTAGAAAACCAATTTTTGTTCACCTGTCACTTCGGAAGCATTTGCTCGTATATAGCCTTCTGTTTATCTTGGTCATATCCTAACTCATCCATTAGCAAAAGGTTAACACTTTGCTCATTTTGAACACCAGTCGGTACAAGCATGCTTGTAATCTCCTTCAAAGAAATCCTTTTACACAAAGGAGATTTTCTATCTTAACCAAACAAAAAAAAAATTTTGTTGATTATCAGACAAACTTAAACCTACACAAAATAGAAAGAGTAAAAATTTGAGACCAGTAATATAAATTTTTGAATAATCAGAAAACAATGACACAACATAAACAACACTCACCATGCATACGTCGTATACGTCTTTGTTAGTAGAGAATATCTTCAGCTAAAAAAGTCCATGTTGCATTCCAAACTTCCACAGGTGAAGTCAAGATTTTGGAAGTCAACATGATCACAAAAAGCTTTCTGATATAAAAAACCAGATACCCAAAAACTCGCCTCTTTGATAGCTTGGATATACTCTTTACCGTCGTTAAGTAATCCCAATGCAAAACACACATCTTTAAATATCGGATATATTACACCCAACACAGTTCGAATGTCCTCGAAACTCATAGGTCCTTTAACTTTATTTAACAATACTCTCAAATAGTATACTTCTCCCATTTCTCGTGGCACAAATGTAATACTACCAATCACAATACCTCGCTGCCTTGGTTTCCAAACGCGCTCCTTCAAGTGCCACACAAACCGCGACGGAAAATATGAATAAGCAAGCTCCTTTGCTTGTGCATAGTGCTTGTTGCATTCCATCCACATCAAAAATTTATTCTGGTTCACGGAAGGACATGCCATGACCTCGTCGATGGGATCATCTTCGTTATATATCACCAACTACTGACCTGGAAGATGGAAGGGAAGCTTTTCTACTGACGTAGTTCTATAATATGTTTGGAAAGCCAAAATTCGCCAACAGGCCTCCATAGCAGAAATATATCTACATTTAGTCAAAAAAGATAAACTTGGTGAGGATCAAATTTTCATTAGCAAAATAATATCACCAAAATAAATAAATCACATAAGACACACGAAAAATTTGATTACTTGCACGTAAAGTATTGCTTGATCTCGTCAACCAAGTCATCATCACTGCTCATAGTAGCTCCAATGTAATATGGACCCTTATTAATATACTTGAATAAATATTTGATAGGTCGCAATTGATTGCACCATTCAACATTGATATGCGCACGATAACGCAAAGTGAGATGTTTGTTGTAAGATACAACATATCCGTTATCGCATTTGAAATCCTATTTTTGAAAAAAAACGTTCATCACGACGTCCTCACTACCAGTTGTCACGACACTAAACGGTTTTGGAAAGAAGTTAGTGCACTGGCCATCTTTCATACAAACATTCTTGATATTAGCAGCTCCACATGGTCCATGTATCATTAAATCACCAACAACTTCATATAATTCTGGCTCGAGCACAACATCTGGAATCTCTGCACTGATAAATTGGTCTATTTAATCGCCATGAGGTATTTTTGAATTCGGGTGTAGGAAAATGACCAAATGGGCATGAGGCATCCCTCTTTTCTGAAACTCAATTGTGTATAAAGCTAGAGAAAAAAATAAACCAACATGTTACGTCGAATAATGATCAGAAATGTAATCTAAAAACAGAGAATTGAACAATCACCTGAAGGAACTCGTCTGAGAACATGGTTTTCTGATATCATCCATGAGATTATCCAGCTTCATTTTAAAAACGCGGCAACAAATATTCGGCCTATCTTCAATCTTGAGATTGTGCTTCTGAACGTGTCTTGTGATCTCTGGCCATTTTGGATTACACGTGATTGTAATGAAAAGATCTAGATAACCAAAATACTTGCACGTAGCCATGGCATCTAGATAATGTTGCATCATAAACTTTGGGCCACCAGTAAACGAAGATGGTATAATTATATGCCTGCCCCTAACCGATATATCTGTCCCACCACTCTCAGCCGTATGGACAATGTTATTGTACTTATCTGACCGTAGATTCGTTTGAATAAACCATATGTAACGCAGACGATTGCTTTCAATCATTGTATAAACATCCACAAGCAACTGCTGGAATAATCTTCCAGACATGATCAAAGTCGTAGCTTCATCAAGTTTATGCTGTATACGAAACGCAAAAAACTCTCTCATTGTGATGGTTATTCTTTTTCGATCCGCGATGTCGATAAAACCAATATCTATACCCAACCTAAATACATCCTCACCAAAAGGGAAAAGAAGCGGATATTGTAACCCACCCGACCTACTTTGAATAATTATGTCACGCGAATTAGCTGTTGAATCAAAATCTCCTGCAATCAAGCCCGCAACCTCATCACCAGACAGGAGATTGTGCACCCTACCATCTGAAGTTCTCGTTGCACCAATTCTTAAACGCAAAGAAGTTGCATTTTTTTCAGTGCCTAAAATTTCCCTCGCAGACCTAAAAGCTTTAACGTATCGATTATGTTTGTCGAGCATTCTTTTGAGTAACTCCACTATCTCCACATCTACTTTTTCGCCACCTCCGTTCCTCCTAACAACAAAATTAACATAATAAATAAAACAAACCCACCTAACACGGAATAACAACTCTCAACCAAGATAAAGAACATCCATTACCCGTATGCGTTGAGACGATTTTGGATCTCGTTCCTCGTATCATGAATGTACAACTATAAAAACACAGGCATTGAAGGGAAGGCAAAAGATCTCCAATCCTATGATAAGATAATTACACTAATCAAGGTAATTTTTAGGGCGTGCGAAGCAGTGTAATTTTGTTGGCCAGATACGACAACCACGTGGAAACTCCCTAAAAAGAGTTGAACTCTGTTACTTCAAGGTGATTTAAATATACAATTTTTAATTGGACTTAGGACTCATAACTTGACGGTTTAAAAAGTCGGTTTTAAAGCTATACATATGAGTGTTGGAGTTTTCAATTATTTATTTGCATAATCAATAAAATAAACTCAATTTTTTACTTCAATTTGTTTTTCTCTTTAAGTCTTGAGTTTTCTTCTAACTTAACTCGCGCTTATTCACATCAAACTCCCTAAAGCAGTTCATCGATTTTATTCTTACAATATTTTCTTATCTCATTATTTTAAGTTTTTGATTAATTTGGAATATTATAAATTTAGCTTTGTTAATTTAAAGTAACTTTTATAAGATTTTGTTGAATTTATAATTTTATAAAAAAATCCTGAATTTTAATTTAGCTCTTAAAAATTTTATTTAGAAATTATAAAATTATTTTTCAATTCCTCATTAATTTAGAATTTCTTAAATTGCATTTTCTTACTTTAAATTAATTTCTAAGATATTTATAGATTTATAAATTTTCTGAATTTTTATTTAGTTCTAGAATTTGTTTTTTGAAATTTAATTTAATTTTTCAAAATTTTTGTCTAATTTTTAGTATTTTTTATTGATTTTCAGAATTTTAATCTATTTTTTATATTATTATTATTATTATTATTATTATTATTGTGGAGATAACATAAATTTATATTAATTACGATTTTACCCCATAAACTATTGTTTAGTTCAATTACACCCTAATTTGTAGTTTCTGATGTAATAAATTATAGTTCCTACATGTGGGCATGATTAACATATACTTCGTGATGTTGGTCACATATTATTATACATTGGATGTTTTCCACCATATTAGATCATACCTTGTGTAGCTGCCAAAAATTTTTCCAATTATCTACTACATGCACCCGAAAGAAAGCAGAACAAAATCTAAAATACTAACCCATGTAACAGAATGGATTCGAAATCAACATTACTCCAGAGAAGAAGCATCCACATATCACTAAACCTACACATAGACACGATCAAGTTCAAAAGCCAAAAACAGAGTTTTATTTGTTTTTAAATGCAAAAACGAAACAGGAAGAGGAACACTACCGAGTACTTTTTCCTTCGGTGTGCTCGCCGTGAAGAGAAGAGATAGAAGCGATGACATTGACACTGTTCACGGATAGGATTTCGTCTGAAAGGGAAGTGAGAAACTGAGGGGATCCGTGAGACAGATGATGACGTCAAAGTGATGCTTCTCGTCTGGGTCTTAATTAATGGGCCTTAAAATTTTGGTCAGACTCGGCCCATAACAACAAACATGTATAAATGTTGGGTAATTAAAAATCAGAACATAACAAAAACTTGTCCACAATTTGGACAATGTAAAAGCCCAAACATATATGTCTACATGTTGAACATAAATGTATTAGTAAGGGATTCGTATATTATAAGGGATATGTTTTAAAAGATAATCACCAAATGTTCAACATGTATACATATATGTATTAAAAGATAATACAAATCCCTTACTAATACATGTGATGATTACTAATAAATCTATTTTTAAACAAAGAATTTATATTAGAGTTAATCGATGATTATCTTTTAAAAATAACAAAACAAAAACCACATATGCAGATATATGCGAAAGAAAAATATTTAGTACTAACAAACGATAATAACATAAAAGGAATATTACGAAAAGAAAGAGATTTATAATATTTAGAAATACTTTAGTTATCTCTCACGTATATTTCCTTTAGTTATCTTGTTTAAAAATAATATTTTTCATTCTCATCAAAAAGGAGACCATTATCTTTATATACTACGGAAAAATGTGCCTTTTTCTTTTTGTTGTTATTTATAAAATACTTCCTTTAGTTATCTTGTTCAAAAATATTATTATTCACTCTCATCAAAAAGGAGACCATTATTTTTATTTAATACGAAAAAGGTGCATTTTTCTGTTTGTTGTTATTTATAATATACTTTCTTTAGTTATCTTGTTCAAAAATATTACCATTCATTCTCATCAAAAAGGAGACAATTATTTTTTGATCTAATTCACAATATGCGATACATAATAATTCACAACGTTTCTCAATAACTCACCATAGTCCACCAAAATATTATGTGTCTATACATAACCCGATATATACAACAGAAAAACTTCAATAATTATTCATTCTAGTCAAAAAGGAGACCATTATCTTTATGATCTAATTCATAATATGCCATACATAATAATTCACAATATTTCTCACTAACTCACAATAGTACACCAAAATATTACGTGTGTATACACTACCCGATATACACAACAAAAAAAGTTTTAAATAACTCGTAAGAGATTGAGATGAAATAATAATTTTATAACCTAAAAAGGCTGAGATAAAAACACAATACACGAACAATAAAATAAAAAAAATCAAAAAAAAAAACACGACCACATTGACAGTTTGGTCTTTGAGCAAACAACTAAAGAAGGACGATCAGACAAATCCTCTAAGAAAATCACAATGATTTGTTCGTGGAAACACTGCCACCAACGACTCTCGGATAAACATGATCATCAAGCCGAGGAAGTGACTCGCATGAAGAAACATCCCCACCAACGTCTTTTGAATCATCCGAATCGTAATCCACACAAGAAAAACCCACATGAACCGATCCTACAAAAAAAAAGACTCACGTTAAAGCCAAAACCAAAAATACACCAAAAAAACAAAAGGCAAAACACCAAACTACCAAATTACCTTGAGGAAGACAAACAAACACGAAATATAGTTTCATCCTCATCGGATGAATACAATTGGACAAACCAAGGAAGAGGATTCTCACGTAAAAAATGTCTCGATCAAAGCTAAAAAAATCACAAATTAGCTCAAAATAACAAAACTTTATAAAAAGAGATTTAGAAAGAAAACATAATCAACAAAACCTCTCATAATCCATGACGTTTTAGATGATAATCCTGAGCACTGGACCGAGGACGTACAAACCACAACTTAATAGATGGATCCCAAACAAACTCAACAGGAATATGGTAGTGAAGTGGATCAAACATGCCAAACTTATACTTCTCGTTCAAGAGATCAAAAACGGACATGATGATAACAACCTAACAAAAAAAAACTTCCAAAGAAACAAAAATTTTAAAAAAATAAAAGTTAGACGTTAGAAACACAAACATACACATATAATGCATGCAGAAATATATCAAAGGTAAACAAACACGTAAAAGACATCAACAAACAAATAAATAGAACATTAGAAAAATTAGATGAACACGAAGATCCACGATATAGTATTAGGATTAGAAAGAGACATTTTTTGCGATGCATGAGAATGAAACAATAGGGAGTACGTATATATAGGAACACAATTAGGGTTTTAATATCTAAATTAAGGCACGAGAACCGACTTTAAAAACGACCACCTATAGAATGAAGACACGTGTTTTTCTCATAAATTTAATTCAAAAAATATCCGACGAATAAAAAATTGATACGTGAAATAATTTAAGCAAGAAAATATTCTTGGCGAATGAGGAATTGCCACGTGAAGCCACGTAAGCACCAAAGGGTCTACAAAAAGCACGAATCGCCGAGAAGCCGCCACGTCAGCTTTTTTGAGCCCTCGACTTATGTGAGGCCGCCACGTCAGAAATTGACTTTTTATATAATACTTATATAGATAAGTCACCCTATAGACATCATAGTTAGCTACATCATACAGTGATATTATATCTCGCTATTTAAAGTGCTTTATCATTTTTATAAACATTTACGTACTTTCAGATATTTACTGCGATATAGCAAGCTATATATCCTGCACGATGTATAGCACGCTACACAAATGGTTAACTTACCCAGCGTAGTCTACCAATTCTGTTCTAGTAGTTCCCTCTATAATATAGTTGTACTCTTATTATATCATACTATTTAAATTTGGTTCTTTCTGAGTGTCGTGATGGAAAATACTATTAATTCTTAACAATTGAGTTTCAGATATTTACTATAATATAAAGTATTATGAGCTCCTTAGAGTCAAAGTTCATTCATAGTGCACTGTTGTATATAGTTAGCTACAAGACAGTTAATGGTAGCGTTTTAGGAGTTCCATGTAGTTGTTTAAACTAATTGTATATACCTCGCTATATGGACAACATAGTTAGCTTCATCGTTCAATGATATTATATCACGCTATTAAAATTGCATTATAATTTTTATAGTCAATTATGTATTTTCGGATATTTACTCTGCTATAACGTGCTATATATCCTGCTCGATCTATAGCACGCTATACAATGGTTAACTTTCTTACTGTAGTCAACTAGCTCCATATGTGCTGCTTTTTCCACCAACTCAACCTGAGTATCATACTCTTGGATCTGGAAGTGCTTGCCGAGTAAATCCGTGTTTATAAGGGAAAGAAAGTATCATCCTTTAGTTTAGACACTTTTTAATGCATGTAGTTTTATTGTCGAGGTGTATGTACTGAGCAGAACGCTATTCGTCTTCATCCAAAAAAGTTCATACGTTTGCAAGAACGACGTTCGGTTATACCTGTGTGGGTTAGGTTCAGGATATATAGCACACTATATCACAGTAAATATCCAAAAATACATAATTGACTATAAATATGATAACGCACTTTTGATAGCATGATATAACATCATTGAACGATGAGGCTAACTATATTGTCTATATAGCGAGTTATATACAATTGTTTTAACAACTATATGGAACTCCTAAAACGCTACCATTGACTGTCTTGTAGCTAACTATATACAATAGTGCACTATGAATGAACTTTGACTCTAAGGAGCTCATAGTACTTTATATTATAGTAAACATCCGTAACTGAATTGTTGAGAATTAAAAGTAGTTTTCATCATGTATATTAAGTTTAACATTGACGACACTTAGAAAGAACATAATTAAAATAATAGTATATAATATGAATATGACTACATTATACAGAGAACTATTAAAACATAATTAATTGACTATGGAGGATAATTTAACCATTTGCATAGCGTTATGTTAGCAAGAACGGTGTTCAATTATATATGTAGGGGTTCGGTTCAGGATAGAACGGTGTTCAATTTTCTGTTTGGAGGTTCGGTTCAAATCGGAACATCGCGTTTGGTGGTTTCTAATAATCACGGGACGTGTGTTGATTTTTTACTCAACTACGAGTTACTTTATGTCGAGTAGTAACCCCACCATATTTTATTTCGAGATTTAATGATGATCAACCAAATAGCAAACTAACATGCTCAACTAACTTCACATTTAGCATGTTTAGGTTCCCTAGCGAAACCACATCTAAGACAATTGCAATAATTACTGGCACACGACCCTTTGCGTACAATATCGCTTGATTTGTCTGGCTTCTTCGCAATGATAGCAAACCCTTTCCCAGGAAATGTTGCTTTGACATTTTTCCCACCGATCCTCCTCAGGGCAATCACGTACTTGGAATTAATAAAATGAAAACTAGCTGAGAAGATTGTACTCATAACACATGAAAATAGCCTCCAAATGTGATGCTTTTCCCACCAAGTCATCTTGAGTATCATACTCCCGATTCTGGCAGGGCTTGCCGAGTAAATATACCTTTATAAAGGAAAGAAAGTATCATCCTTTAGTTACAATGCTTTTTAATGCATGTAGTTTTATTTCAAGGTATATGAACTGAGCAGAATGCTATTCGGCTGCATCCAAAAAAGTTCATATGTTTGGAAGAACGGTGTTTGGTTATATCTATAAGTGTTCGATTCAGGATATATAGCACGCTATGTCACAGTAAATATGTGAAAATACATTATTGACTGTAAAATGATAACGCACTTTTAATAGCGTGATACAATATAATTGAACGATGAAACTAACTATGTTGTCTATATAGCGAGTTATATACAGTTGTTGTTTTTTTTTGACACGAGTTATATACAGTTGTTTTAAACAGCTATATGGAACTCCTGAAATGCTACCAATTGACTTTGGTTCCGTCTTTAAAAGAACTGGGGGTCTTCCCTATTTCGAGTGTTTTCAGTAACATGGCCTATTTGTTTTGGGACTCGATTGGTCCAAGTGAGGGAGGTCATGCGTCATATATGTGGATATTGTGGTTTATTTGGAAGACACGTAATGAACAACTTTTTCAGGGGATCACGAGGGAGGCGCCAAATATTATTAGTCATGCCACTTCTGAATGGAGGGCATGGACGACAGCTAATGAAGACAACCGCCAGCGGTTACCGGCCATCCAGAGTGGGCAGACACAAGCCATATGCTTGAAAGATATCTGCTTGGTAGATGGTTCCTAGAAGTTATCAGATATCCACAATGGACTTGGCCGGTCTGTGGTTGATTCGAATGGTGTCAGCACTTGGATGAGATCTCGTAATCAGGTGCAAAGACTATCGCCTCTTCATTCAAAGCTTGAAGCTCTAATTTGGGCAATGCAGAGCGTGGTTTCTCATTCGGAGGTACATGGTTTTGGCACGGATAATCAGGACGTCATTAGGATGGTATCTTCTCTAGATGATTGGCCAGAGTTCGCGACAGAGCTATAGGATTTTGAGAGAGTAAAGCTTGCTTTTCCTCAGTTCAAGATTTCGTATGTTCCGCGGAACTCAAACTCCAGGGCAGATCTTTTGGCTCGTCTTGCTAGACAGCATTCCGTTTTATTTTCTTTTGTTGGTTGTTCTATTCCGGTGTGACTTGCCACACCACTTCAAGTTTGAGTAATAGAATAGCCTTCTGTGTCAAAAAAACGCTACCAATTGATTGTCTTGTAGCTAACTATATACAATAGTGCACTATGAATGAACTTTGACTTTAAGAAGCTCATAGTACTTTATATTATAGTAAACATCCGAAACTGAATTGTTGAGAATTAAAAGTATTTTTCATCATGTATATTAAGTTTACCATTGACGACACTTAGAAAGAACAAAATTTAAATAGTGTTATGTAACATGAGTATATTATACAGAGAACTATTAAAACAGAATTAGTTGACTATGAAGGGTAAGTTAACCATTTGCATAGCGTTATGTTGGCAAGAACGGTGTTCGGTTATATATGTAGGGGTTCGGTTCAGGATAGAACGGTGTTCGATTTTCTGTTTGGAGGTTCAGTTCAAATCGGAACATCACGTTTAGTGGTTTCTAGTAATCACGGGACCTGTGCAGATTTTTTTACTTAACTACGAGTTACTTTATGTTGAGTAGTAACCCCACCATATTTTTATTTCGATATTTAATGATGATCAGCCAAACAATGAACTAGCATGCTTGACTAACTTCACATTTGGCTCGTTTATGTTCCCTAGGTAAAGCACAGCTAACCAATTGCAATTATCACTAGCACTTGACCCTTTGCAGACAATGTCGCTTGATGTGTTTGGCTTCTCCGCAATGATAGCAAAACCTTTCTCTAGAATTGTTGCCTTGACTTTTTACCCGCTGATCCTCCTCAGGATGATCACGTACTTGGTATTAGTAAAGTGAAAATTAGCTGAGAAGATTGTACTAAGAACGCATGAAAGTAGCCTCCAAATGTGTTGCTTTTTCCACGAACTCAGCATGAGTATCATACTCCCGGATCAGGCAGTGCTTGCCGAGTAAATCCGCATTTATAAGGAAAAGAAAGTATCATCCTTTAGTAGGACACTTTTTAATGCAAAAAATTTTATTTTCAAAGGTTGATGAACTAATAAGAACGCTATTCGGCTGCATCCAAAAAATTTTAATATGTTTGCAAGAACGATGTTCGGTTATATTTGTAGGGGTTCGGTTCAGGATCACGCTATTTCACATTAAATATCCCAAAATACATAATTAACTATAAAAATGATAACACACGTTTAATAGCGTGATATAATATCACTAAACGACGAAGCTAACTATGTTGTCTCTATAGCGAGTTATATACATTTGTTTTAAACAGCTATATGGAACTCCTAAAAGCTAACATTGAATGTCTTGTAACTAATTATATATAATAGTGCACTATGAATGAATTTTGACTTTAAGGAGCTCATAGTACTTTATATTATAGAAAATATCTGAAACTCAATTGTTGAGAACTAATAGTATTTTCCATCATATATATAAAAATTAGCATTGATGACACTCAGAAAGAATCAAATTTAAATAATATGATATAATATGAGTATGCCTATATTATACATGGAACTATTCGAACAGAATTATTTGACTAAGGTGAGTAAATTAACCATTGTGTAACGTTCTATAAATCGTGCAGGAAATATAGCACGCTATATCACAGTAAATATCCGAAAATACATAAATGACTATATAAATGATTAAGCACTTTTAATATCGTGATATAATATCACTAAACGATGAAGCTAACTATGGTGACTATATAGCGAGTTATATACAATTGTTTTAAACAGCTATATAGAACACCTAAAACACAACCATTGAATGTCTTGTAGCTAACTATATATAATAGTGCACTATGGATGAACTTTAACTTTAAGGAGCTCATAATACTTTATATTATCGTAAATATCTGAAACTCAATAGTTCAGAGCTAATAGTATTTTCCATCATGTTGATTAAAATTAGCATTGATGACACTCAGAAAGAATCGAATTTAAATAGTATGATATAATATGAGTATGACAATATTATAGAGAGAACTACTAGAAAAAAAAATTAGTTGACTACGGTGGGTAAGTTAACCAATTGTATATTGTGCTATACATCGTGCAGGATATAGAGCATGTTATATCACAGTAAATATCCGACGATACATAAATGTTTAAAGAATGATAACGCACTTTAAATAGCGTAATATAATATTACTGCACGATGTAGCTAACTATGTTGTCTATATAGCGAGTTCTATACAATAATTTAAAAAGCTTGATGGAACTCCTAAAACGCTACCATTGGCTGTTTTGTAGCTAACGATAATAATAGTGCACTATGATTCAACTTTCATTATAAGGAGCTCATAGTACTTTATATTATAGTAAATATTAAAATCTCAAATAAATGACTATAAAAATGATAATGCACTTTTAATAGCGTGATATAATATCACTGAACGATATAGCTAACTATGTTTCCTATATAGCGAGTGATATATAATTATTTTAAACAACTATATGGAACTCATGTCTTGTAGCTAACTATAAAAAATAGTGCACTATAATTGAGCTTTGATTCTAAGGAGGTCAAAGTACTTTATATTATAATAAATATCTGAAACTCAGTAGTAGAGAATTAATAGTATTTTCCATCTTTATGTTAAGTTTAGCATTGATGACACTCAGAAAGAACCAAATGTAAACAGTATGATATAAGTCAAACAGAATTAGTTGACTACGGTGAGTAAGTTAACAATTGTATAGCGTGTTATACATTGTGTAGGATATATAGCACGCTATATCGCAATAAATATTCAAAAATATATAATTGACTATAAAATGATAACACACTTTTAATAGCGTGATATAATATAACTAAACAATAAAGCTAATTGTTTTCTATATAGCGTGTTATATACAATTATTTTAAACAACTATATGGGACTCCTAAAACGCTACCATTGCATGTCTTATAGCTAACTATATACAATAATGCATTATGAATAAACTTTGACTTTAAGGAGCTCATACTACTTTATATTATAGTAAATATCCGAAACTCAGAGAATTAATAGTTTTTTCCAGCATGTATATTAAGTTTAGCATCGATGAGAACCGAATAAAAATAATATAATATAATATGAGTACGACTATATTATACAAGGAACTATTAGAACAGAATTAGTTGACTACAGAGGGTAAGTTAATCATTTGTATAGCATGCTATAAATCGTGCAAGATATATAGCACGCTATATCACAGTAAATGTTCGAAAATACATAAATGACTATAAAAATGACAACGCACTTTAAATAGCGTGATATAATATCACTGAACGATGTAGCTAACTATATTACGTATATAGCGAGTGATATACAATTGTTTTAAACAACTATATAAAACACCTAAATTGCTACCATTGTTTGTTCTGTAGCTAACTATATTTAATAGTGCACTATGAACGAACTTTAATGAGCTCATAGTACTATATATTATAGTAAATATTCAAAACTAAATAGTAGATAATTAATAGTATTTTTCATCATGTATATTAAGTTAAGCATTGATGACACTCAGAAATAACCAAATTTAAATAGAATAATATAATATGAGTATGACTATATTATACATGGAACTAATCGAACAAAATTAGATGACTATGGTGTGTAAGTTAACCATTGTATAGCATGCTACAAATCATGTCGGGCATATAGAACGCTATATCACAGTAAATATTTGAAAGTACATAAATGACAAGAAAAATGATAACGCACATTCAATAATGTGATATAATATCACTAAACGATTTAGCTAACTATGTTTTCTATATAGCGTGTGTCCTACAATTATTTTAAATAGCTATATGGAACTCCTAAAACGCTACCATTGGTTGTCTTGTAGCTAACTATACACCATAGTGCACTATGGATGAACTTTGACTCTAAGGAGCTCATAGTACTTTATATTATAGTAAATATCTGAAACTCAATAGTAGAGAATTAAAAGTATTTTCCATCATGTATATTAAGTTTTCCATTGATGACACTCAGAAAGAACTGAATTTAAATAGTAAGATATAGTATGATGAGTATGATTACATTATACAGGGAACTATTCAAACGGAATTAGTTGATTATGGTGAGTAAGTTAATTATTTTATAGCATGTTATACATCATGCAGGAAATATAACACGTTATACCTATGACTATAAAAATAACTATAAAAATGATAACGTAGTTTCAATAGCGTGATATAATATCACTTATCGATGTAGCTAACTATGTTGTCTATATAGTGAGTGTCATACAGTTGTTTTAAAAAGCTTTATGGAACTCCTAAAATGCTACAATTGATTGTCTTGTAGCTAACTATACATAATAGCGCACTATGAATGAATTTTGACTCTAAGGAGCTCATAGTACTTTATATAATAGTAAATATCCGAAACACAATAGTAGAGAATTAGTAGTATTTTCCATCATGTATATTAAATTTTGAATTGATGACACTCATAAAGAACTGAATTTAAATAGTATGATATAATATGATGAGTATGACTATATTATACAAGGAGTTATTCGAACAGAATAATTGACTACAATGAGTAAGTTAATCATTGTATAGCGTGTTATATATCGTGCAGGAAATATAGCATTTTATATCACAGTAAATATCCGAAAATACATAAATGACTATAAAAATGATAACGCACTTTCAATAGCGTGATATAATATCACTGAACGATGTAGCTAACTATGTTGTCTATATAGCGAGTGTCACACAATTATTTTAAACACAATAGTTTACTATGAATGAACTTTGTGAAAGATATTGGAGTATAATCAGATAAGAATGAGAGATTGAAGAACTAGAATAGTAATGAATAGATTTAGTAAAGAGATTTAAGAAGGATTGAAGAACATCTTAAGAGATTAAAGAGAGGAGAATAAGAGGAAAATATGATTTTATTTATGATATCATATAGTCCTTTTATAGACTTGATACAAAATGGATAGGAACAACGAGAATAAATTAATCTATAGTAGAAATGATGCCAAATGAGGAATACAAATGATTTAGACAATTATAAGCCACCATCCTTAGTAGCCAACAGTCATGTAGAGATAAGAAGGAGATGTACAACCTGACTTTGTCCTAAAATTGTCCCCCCATAAGCTGGCAACATCTCCTCTTTATTATTTTTATTTTTGAAAGGAGAAAACCTGGGAGAACTTGGTCTGGCCTGCTTCTGCCGAACTTCACAATGCTTCATATTTTCCAGAATTAAGAACCAGGTAAAACTTGGCAGAACTATATTGCTCCATTCTCAATAATTATTCCATTTGATTAATACTTCCTCTCAAGCTTAGGCTTTGGAATCACCCTAAAGGCTAAGCTTGGAAGATAAATCATTAGGCACCACCTCATTAAAAACCTCATTGTAGAAAACCACATGAGACAAAACCACATTGAGGAAAAAAGAGTATGTTGTCAATCAGTTAGGGGACATTTGATCATCGAAGAGAAAGATCCACAAGTCCAAGTTTTTCAATTATATGTTCACAAACCTTTTGACTTGTGGCCTTAGTGAAGGCATCAACAAGTTGATCTTCACTCTTTGTGTAACAAGGTAGAATCACTCCTTCAATCTTCTCCCAAACCTTGTTGTAATCTATCTCAATGTATTTGATCCTTTCATGGAACACGGAGTTAGTAGCTATATGAATTGCTTCTTGATTGTCGCAATGCATAGTGATATGATAAGATTGTTCTATTCAAAAGTCCTTGAGAAGAGTCTTGATCCAAGTTAATTCATTGGTGAGTTTTCTCACAGCTCTATCTTCAACTTCTGCACTAGAGCATGAGACGACCTTTTGCTTCCTTGTTTTCCAAGTAACCAAGTTTCCACCAATGAATGTACAAAAACCAGTAGTAGACTTCCTATCAGTCCTATCTCTTGTCCAATCTGCATCACAATAACTCACAACTTCTGTGTTTCCATTCTTTCTCATCCAAATGCCTTAACCCAGAGACCCTTTTATAAACCTTAAGATTCTTTCTAACATGTTCCAATGTTAAATTGTAGGCTCCTTTATGTGTTGGCTTACTTGATTCACAACAAAACATAAATCTGGTCAAGTAAGTGTGAGGTAGATTAGCTTACCAACAAGCCTTCTATATTGCCCCACATCTTTGAATTTCTCATCACTTTTCTCCCCCTTTCCATTGACCTTGTAGCCATCTGCAAGTGGTTTTTTTGCTGGTTTGGAACCCAATTTCATGTTTCTTCCAAAAGATCAAGAGCATACTTCCGTTGAGATATAAAAACAAACCCTTCAGAGATCTATAGATTTCAAGCCCAAGGAAGTATTTCAATTCTCCAAGATCATTGATATCAAAAGCCTTTTGTAAGAGTCCTTTTGCAGATTGAATACCCTCCTTATCATCTTCACTTATGATTAGATTATCAACATAGACTAAGATTACTACTAGTCCTATAAAGCTTTGGAGTGTAAAGAGAGTATGATCTGAATGAGATCTCTTGAATCCATTATCAATCAAAGTTGAGCTCAACTTGTGACACCAAGCCCTTAGTAATTGTTTTAAACCATAGATAGCCTTCCTTAATCTAAGGACTTGACCAGGTTTACAAAGATCTTCAAGACCATGAGGTGGAACCATGTACACTTCTTCCTTGAGTTCTCCTTGAAAGAATGCACTTTTCACATCCTTTACCACAAGTTCCATGATAAATTAATGGCCAGAGAGCAAAACTCTCACGGTGTTGAGCTTAGCCACAGGAGAAAATGTCTCCTTGTAGTCTTCCCCATAAGTTTGAGAGAATCTGCTTGCAACTAAACGAGCTTTGTACCTCTCTATGTCTCCATTGCTCTTGTATTTAATGGTGAATACCCATATAGAATTAACAACCCTCTTTCTTTTAGGAAGATCCTCAACATCCCAAGTATGATTCCTTTCCATTGCTCCCCTTTCGTCTCCAACAACTTCTACCCAAACCTTCTTGCCTTTAGCTTCTCCATAGCTCATAGGAATATGATTTTCTTCAATCTTCACAAGAAATTGGTGGTGAAACGTAGGCAAAAGGTCAATGGAACAGACTTTTTGAATGGAATAATCAACCGTTTGATTGTTGTAGTAGATTTTAGTGTTCTTCTCCTTAAGTCTAGTATTTCTTCTTAATGGCTGAACCAGTGCAACTTCCTCTTTTTTAACCATATGCTCTACCTCTTCTTGGATATGTCCTTCATGACCCATAACTAAGCCTTCTTGGCTTTGATCTTGAGATGACTTTTCCCCTTGAGCTTGAGCCAGTTCTTGAGTTGCTATCCCTTGTTCTTCTTCTTGAATATCTCCATTATCATCTCGACGTGATGGAGTATACTCTTTTCTTGATTCCTTAGGTTTTTCATTACCCAAATGGTTCAAGAGAAACCTCAAACTAGTGGCCAAATTTGAGGGTGATCTAGTTAGATCTTCCAGACCCTCTCTTTCATTCTTGTGGTAATATCCTTAATCATCCATAAACTTTATATCCCTAGACACAAAATTTTTGTTGGTGGAAGGATCATGACACTTATATCCCTTTTGTGTTGTTGAATACCCAAGAAACATGCATCTAGTGCCTTAGCCTCCAAGTTGTTTCTTTGTTCTCTTGGATATATACAAAACAAACACAGTGAAATACCTGCAAGTGATCAAGAGAAGGTTTGATTTAATACCTCAAATGGAGAAGAGTCTTGTAAGACTCTTGTTGGAATCCGATTGATGAGATAACATGAAGCTAACTGCATCTCCCCCGAAACTTTCTAGGGACATTCGTATGAAACATTATATCTCTAGCTACTTCCATTAGGTTTTGGTTCTTCCTTTCGGCTACTCCATTTTGTTGGGGTGTATGTGGGCAGCTAGTTTGGTGTAATATTACATATTTGTTTAGATGATCCTTGAATCTTTGGCTTGTGTATTCTCCTCTATTATCCTATCTAAACACTTTAATCTTAACATTAAATTGATTAGTAACATAGTTACGAAAGTTAATAAAAGCCTCATATACTCTATCTTTAGATGGAAGAAAAGTAACCCATGCATACTTAAACTTTTCGTCTATGGATGTCATAAAGTACTTGTTCCTATCTCTAGACATGAAAGGAGAGCTCCAAAGATCTGAATGAACTAAATCAAAGCAATGCACATAAATAGAAGTAGATGTTGGAAACACAACTCTACAATGTTTGCCAAGGATACATGCTTCACAAGTAGAGTGATCGAAAGAAACATTAGGCAACATTAAACTAAGAGCACAAGAGTGTGGATGGCCTAATCTAGCATGTCATAACACAATTTTATTTGATGAAAACAAGACTTCAAGGCTATAGAATCATATTAGCTTGGGGATGCATCATCAAGGATGTATAGTTCATCTTTGGTTCCTCCTTTGCAAAACACTATTTCATTCTCAATATCCTGAAACTTAACATCATTAGGACCAAAGATAATGTTGCATTTAAAATCATTAGTAGCCCTTTAACTGATACTAAGTTTGATCTGAATTTAGGAATGTAAAACGCATCACTTTTCTTGTTAAATAGATTCAACTTGCCAATTCCCTCAATTGGAATTCCTTTGCCATCTGCAATAGTAACCTTTCCTATGGATGGTTTTATATTCTCTAGCAACCTAGCATATCTAATCATGTGATGCGAGCCTCTTGAATCTACAATAAGTTTATGATCTGATTTTGCTAGATAATTAGAGGTTAAGAAAGAGATACCGAGCTTGGAGGCATAAGCCTTCATGAGATCCTCCAAGTCACTTTTCTTGACATACTCTATTGATGAGTGCAAAGCTACCTCATTTCCTTGATTGGTGGACTTAGCTCGCTCCATTCCTTGTGCAATATTAGCTTTTTATTCCTTTTAATCCTTAAACTTGGTCAGTTTCAAGTGAGGATGAAGAACCCAACACTTGTCTTTAATGTGACCCTTCTTATGGCAATGCTCACACATTACAGCCCTTCTATACTCTTGTTTAAACACTCCCTTGTTGGTTGTGGCAAGTTCCTTCTTTCCCCGAAACAGTCCCATCGAGTCTTCTTCCTTTTGAACTCTAGAACACACCTCTTCAAAGCTCGAAAGTTTAGTTTTTCTTAGGATTGAATTGATCACATTATTATATGTTGAGTTAAGATTGAGAATCAATCCAAATGTCTTGTCTTGCTCACGTCTTTTTAATTGAGTATTTTAGGATCCATAGAATTTGGCCTTAATGCATTAAGTTCACTCCATAGAGATTGGAACTTGCCGATATACCTTGTGAAGTCCAAATCCTCTTTATTTAGATTGCTAATGGCTTTATTGACTTCATAAACACTGCTGAGATTTGAGACATCTCCATATACTCTTTTGAGAGTATCCCATAGAGATTTAGCGGTCTCACAATATGAGTATACTTCTAGAATAGAAGGGCCCAAAGAGTTTTGAAGAAATCCAAGAACTAGTTAATCTTCTTAGAACCACTTGGCCTCTTCTTTCATAGTAGCTTCATCCTTTGTACTCTGATTTGGGTCTTCTTCTTTGTCCACACACCTCTCCTTCAAGATGTGTTCCCAAAGCCCTTTTCCACAAATTTATGTGTTGATGGTTCTTGACCAAAGAGTGTAGTTGGATCCTTTCAATATCACGGCAACAACAGTGGAGAATTTTAGAAAGCAAAATAGAGGATCTAAAAATTCGGTTGAGACCAAAAATGTTTTTGCACAATGTCTTCCATTGACACAACTTGAATCTTAAAGAAAGATGAGATCTTTGATGTTCAAACTTGAAGAAAGTTGAGATCTTTGAACCCAAAAAAACAGAGAAAAAAGTTAGGATCTTTGAATATTATAACCAAAATGCTCTGATACCATGAAAGATTTTAGAGTATAATAAGATAAGAATGAGAGATTAAAGAATTAGAATAGAAATAAATTGATTTAGTAAAAAGATTTAAGAGGGATTGAAGAACATCTTGAGAGAGTGAAGAGAGGAGAATAAGTGGAAAGTATGATTTTATTTATGATATCATAGGGTCCTATTATAGACTTGATACAAACTGGATAAGAACAACAAGAATAAATGAACCTAGACTAGAAATAATGCAAAATGAGGAATACAATTGATTTAGCCAATCATAAGCCACCATCCTTAGTAGCCAACGGTCATATAGAGATAAGAAGGAGATGTACAACCTGACTTTGTACTAAAGTGGTCCCCCCCATGAGCTGGCAGCATCTCCTCTTTATTTCTTTTATTTTTCAAACGGAGAAAACTTGGAAAAACTTGGACTGACTTGCTTCAACCGAACTTCACAATACTTCATATTTTCTAGAATAAAGAACCAGGTAAAACTTGGCAGAACTAGATGGCTTCATTCTCAATAATTATTTCATTTGATCAATACTTTGAATCTAAGGAGCTCATCCTCGGTTTGTTTTCTTTTGTGACGCTTTGCTTTCCCTCGACGCTTTGCTCTCTTCTACAAACTCTCAGAATGATCTTCTACAGAAACCCCATTTGATTTCGTCTGAGAATGTGTTCTTCTCGCCACGTAAGCATTGATATCCATGACACTAAAGAAAAATAGAAGGTGAAGAGAGAGAAATAGAAAACAAGAGAGAATTTGGCGGTTTGGGATCTGAGTGGGAAGAGAGAGAAATCGAAAACGTTAAAAACAAAAACAAAAAGAAAGGATTTCGTAAATATTCAAATCTTTTAGATAAGACGTGAGTTAGAAGCGTCCAGCTGACGTATTTACTTAGTAAGGTTCAAATATTAATGTTAGAAGCGTCCAACTGACGTATTTACTCAATAAGGTTCAAATTCATTTTCATTAGTGTTCAATGCAAGTGGGCACTAATATGGGTAGACATAATACCCGGATCGAAAATCCAAACCGAACCAATCCAAAAATACTTGAATGGGTCCAACCTTTAAGTCAGTTTTGGTATTGGGCATACCTGACCCGAACTGATATCCAAATGGATATCTGAAAATACCGAAAACCCGAGAACCCGAACCGAACCCGGACCTAAACCCAAAAAATCCGAAAAAAATCGAAAACCCAGAAAAAAACTCTGAGAAAACCCGATAAAAATGTTGAAATCTGAAAAACCCGAAGCCAAACCCGAAAATATTTCTAATACTCGGAACCGATCTCAACCTGAGAGGAACCGAAATAGATCCGAATCAAAAAAAACCCAAATGGATCCTCGACCACGAAACCGAAAATCCAATACTCGCATGGACCTGATCTGAACCCAAACAGGTACGCGAATGCCCATCCCTACTAAAATCCATTATCCGTCTTCAACAAGCGACGCGTCTGTACCCGATTCGAAAAAGGATATCCGTAGCTTTTGGATTGGATAAAGGGTACTATAATTCAATTATCCGCGGATAAGGGTCGGGTATCGGATAACGTTTATTTTTTAACTTTTCGTTATCGTACATGTATAATTATCCGATTCGTGAATATCCATTATTAATTATTTACGTATTACAAAATATCTATCATAGTAATATTGTATAATCATGAACAAAATGTTATTTAAAAAAAAATAGAATATTTATTATACATAAAAGACTTCAATTATGGTTTTAAAATATGTAATATATTAATATAACTTTGCATTTTATATTTTATTTTTTTGCTTATATATTTTAATATTTAGTTGAATATTTGGAAAATAATAAGATTATATCGGAGTTTAAATGTTAAAATATGAAATAAAACATAAATATTTGCATTTTAAACGATATATGTTTTGGGTACTCGTTTTCCGAGTAACAAATCGGGTCAGGTAATATGAGAGTATTCATTTGTTAAAGGATACCCGTTTTTCCGAGTCGCGTACACGTACTAAGAATCCACTACCCGTAAGAGTCGGGTCGGGTATACCAAAAATCAAGGATTAGCTCTTTACATTTTAGCTTCTTAACAGCTAAATCTTTACTCTGAAATCGAACAAAAAACATGTGAAAAAATCCGAATGGGTTCCATGCTCAAGTTTTTTTGGGTTTCAGGTTTTACTCGAATAGAACCCGAAACTCGAAGTAGTATATGGATGAGCCAAACTTTTGCACACACAAATACATATGTCCTTACTCTTATACACTTATATCTTATATATGCCTCTATTAATCTGAAATCTTGAACTTGAATTATGAAACATCCGAAAAATGAGAAAAACCCGAAGCGTGCTCATATCCGAAAAATTCAAAAAAAAAACCCCGAAATATTCGAAAAAATTGGAGAAACCTGAAGAAAACTCAAACCCAAAATCAAAAAATCCGAAAAAGTATTAGATATATTCGGGTTTTAATAGATACATAATTCAGACCCGACCCAAAAAAAAACTTGAACCAAACCCGAACCGAGCTTTTCAAAAACCAAAATAGATCCTATTGTGTTGGAGTTTGAAATTTGAACCTGACCCGAATTTGATCGGAATCCTGAACATCTAATCTTAACTTATACAAATGCATTTACACTAAAACAATATAATTTTCATAGATACTATAATATAAATATATTAAAACCAATTATTATAAAACCAATAATATATGATTGAATCTATAATCTTGTATTGAACATTATTATAGATTTATCATTACATGTATTAAAACTAATAATATACTTTATTGAACACGCGAGATATAATATAAACACACAAACACAGAGAAATCGATTAAAAATGGAAGCTGAAAAGACTCTTATTCTCCCAAGAATATTACCCGATTTCCACCACCACCACCACCAACCAAGGATTCACTGTATCTCTCCGTCACTGACCCTGACGTAACCAATTCCTCCAGCGATGACGATGAAGAACAACATCAAAGATTTGTCTCTAAACGCCGCCATGTTAAGAAGTTTATTAAGGAAGTGGTTCTTGATTCTGGTTGTAATCTAATCGAATCTAAGAAGAGACGGAAGAGAGCTGCTCCTGTGAAACCGGAAGTCCCGGTTGTTGCAGAGGTAACAACGGCGGAGAAGAAATTCCGAGGAGTTAGAAACCGTCCATGGGGAAAATAGGTGGTGGAGATAAGAGACCCTCTTAAAAGTGTACGGCTCTAGCTCGACACTTATGTTACGGTGGAGGAAGCAGCCATGGCTTACGACAACGCCGCGATTTAGCTTCGTAGACTTGAAGCTCTCACTAATATCTTTGTACCTCCGCCGCAGAAAAAGTCTCCACCACCGTCACCGGTTAAGAACAACAATAAAATCAAAGAAGATGTTGCTACTTCCTCCATTAGCGGAAGTTGTAGCACTACCTCTGCTCTCCGGTATACGTTCTTCGATCTTCGTTCGCCATCGATGAAATCGCCGATAAATCGCCATCACCAACAGAGATTGTCGTTAAGGAAGAGCCGTTGACAACGAAGATGAAGACGGTATCTGAAAATTTCTCTGATTTCTCGGTGCCGATTTTCACAGAGATGACTTGTTCGATTTCTTGGGTTCTCGACTATTTAGGCGGTGACTTGACCGGGGGATATCTCTTCACTGGCACGTGTACTAATATCAATTACGGATTTAGTTTGGGATCCGGATTATTCAATTGACACGTGGATGACCAGTTTCAAGATAATGGGGATCTATTTGGGTTGGATCCCTTTTACTTGTTTATTATATTTTAAAATAATAATAGTTTAACTAAACGGATTTAGCAGAAAGTTTTGTATCAGTGAGATATATCACCGTGATATTCGATTTTTAAATAATTGTAGTGATGAATTTAAATTTACAATTTATATGCTCAGTAAATTGTTAAGAATAATTTTTAATTTTATGTTTATTATTTCTAGCGTTTTTGTAATATTTTGTATTTATTTGTGTCAACTATTTTTATTTTTTAAATAATTTNTGAGCATTGATAGCACATTACGATAGCACGGTTTCGCGAACTGCTATTATAGATATTATGAGGTCTATTATAGCATTTGATTAACGCTATGCCATAATTTCATTTTAGCGAGAACACAAGTTTCAGTTTTGGAGCCTGTTTTAGTTATGTGCGCGATTAACTTTGCCAATTTTTTTCACACGAAAATTTTAACTCTATTATAGCACTA
>OVAN01002261.1:0-27567 GCA_900406275.1 Anastatica hierochuntica | reverse complement strand
GGGAGATTGTTTGTGAAGTTGGAGATAGTCTAGGAAGGATAACAGATCCGGTAGGGAGTTTAGCCAGGTGAACCGAAGTGTTACAAATTGTTTTAGTAGTTATCTAATAGATTTCCTATTAGGTTTAGAAGTTATATTGTTTTATATAAGTAAATAGTTATCGAGTTATGATAATTTGAGGGTTTTTGAGAGATTGTTGAGAGTTTTAGCGTAAGATTAAGTTTCTAAAGCATTAATAAAATCTTTGTCGATCTCTTAATTACAATAATGTTGTTCCAAAGAAATCAGGGTTCTTCACACCCGTGAGAAATGGAAGAGACTAAACGGAAAGGAGAATGAGAAGAAGATATGTACAAAAGAAGGAAGAAACCATTTTTTTCTACTCACTAGTAGAAATATACAAGTGGTATAGTCACGTTTTTGTCACGAAAAAAACGTGGCTATATTATCGTTACTTTTTTTTCGTGGCTAAAATCGTGACAAAATCATTCATATAGCTACGATTAGCCACGAAAAAAAGTCACGATCCTATAGTCACGATTTTGTCACGAAATCTGTCGTGACTATAGCAATTTTTTTTACTAGTGACTGCTTTGACTTTTTCAAGGAATTAGGACTATTTCTTTATACGGTGATGTTTGTTTTTTGCTGGATTCGTTACTGTTAATGCGATCGCATGTTTGAGATATCTTGACCTTTTTCTTTTTGACCTAAAATATTGGTTCATTGTTGATATCATTGTGATTATGAGTTTTATGTGATTTTTATTTAAGAGAATATATTTGGACTCTCAATCTACAACACTGAAAAAGTTTTAGAGACCGAGTCCGATTCACCAAACTGTTATGTAGTACTTGAATGATAATAAGATTTAACTGTGAATCAAATATAATAAGACATATTGGTCTATTCATGTGATCAGCTTTGGCTGGCTATCAAGTGATATAGAATCATCCTCTTTATATATCAAAAGAGGAGCTTTTTTATTAAAAATTGTACACTTGGCACTCATACATTCTCTTTAGAATAAAACATGTTAATTTGATTGATTGGCAAGATATCAAATTTTCTTTTATTTTTTAATTATTTAATTCAATCAAAATAAGGAAAAGTAAACCATGAACCAATTTGAATTTATTGCCAAACACTCATACTAATATTAAATAAAAATATTATAAAGTATAGGTTATACACTAATTTAGTTGTTTAGATTATTAATAAATTTTAGGTTATATGATATTTTTTTATCCTTTTATAAATTAAAATGACTCATATCGATTAATGTATAACTTATATAATTTCCAATATACATTGTTTTACAACAAGTATATATGACCATATTGTTATAAAATATAAAAGTAAATGAAATATAAAAAAGTATATTGTATATTATTTTAAATAATGTATATATTTAAATGTCAAGAGTTTAGTGTTTAAGGTTTATTGTTTAGTGTTTAGGGTTTAGGGGTTAGGGTTTAGAGTTTACTATTTAGGATTTAGAGTTTAGGGTCAAGCATATTAATTCATTTTCAGTATGGTCTGTATTTTAGTGTTTAGGGTTTAGGGTTCAATGTTTATGGTTTATGGTTATTGTTTAGGGTTTAGTGTTTATGGTTATGAGATATCAGATTTGTCTCACTAATGCTAAATCCTCCTTTTATATATTAAAAGAGAAGTCCTTTTATTGAATTGTACACATGTCGCTCATACGTTCATTCTAGAATTAATATAATTTGATTGGTTGTTGAGATTAGCATTTTTTTTATTTTTGATTTATTTTACTCGTTCAAATTAAGGAATAGTAAACCATGAACCAATTAGTTTCTATTGCCAAACACCCCTACAAATCCTCTTTATATATTAAAAGAGAAGTCATTTTATTGAATTTGTACACGTTCACTCATACGTTCATTCTAGAATTAAATATTATATTTTGATTAGTTGTTGAGATTAACATTTTCTTTATATTTGATTTATTTTACTCGTCAAATTAAGAAATAGTAAACCATGAACCAGTTAGTTTCTATTGCCAAACATCCCTACTTATGATAAATTAAAATTTGAAAAATTTAATGTTCTTTTTATTAGGGCATATTAAAAGTAAAAAGTATACGTTAAATTTTTTTATATCATCATATAAAAAAGAAAATTATATATTTTTGATTAGTTAAATTATATGTTAAATTTTTTTATTATATCATATTATAATCGAAAATGTATATCATATGGAAATCAAGAATGTAATAGAAAATATCTTTAAAAAAGTGTAATAGATTAATTTGTTTTAAATTGTCAATTAGATGTTATAAAATATATAATAAATTTGCGGCAAATTTCTAAACATTATAAAAAGTAAGACTAAAAAAATTTCTTATGAGTGTTATGTGTATATATATACATTTTTTTATTTAGGATATATTAATATTTAGAACAATTTAACATATCTAAATTTATTATATATTATTTTTCTATAGGTTTATATATTTTTAATTGGATTAATAGACTAAAAGAATTATTTTTATTGAATTTTTTATACTCATATTTCGTTACATATTTAAAAAGAATGTATATAGTTGTATATTCTTAAAAAATATATATAAATATAAAAAGTATATACATACAAAGGACAGTCTTCCACGACAATTTAAAATTTATACCTACAAAGGAAAGTGTCAATTTTTAAATTATATTCGGCACATATATATGGAAGTTGTTATTTACTCTATACAAAATTAAATATAGTCGGACCGTGTACATGAGAAGGATAGATTATTAAATATTTTTAATGGAAAATGTTTGTTAGCTACATCAAGTTTACTATAATATGGTGAAAAACATATCAAGTATCATAATATGTGATAAACATGACGAAATATATGTTAATGATGCCTACATATACGAACTAGGAAAAACGATCTATTTACCCCTCATAACTATCATATAGCATCAGATCCCCACAGAATTATGCCCTAGTGCTAAATCTCTCTGAATTGATAGTTGTAAATCTATTTATCCCCGAATTGAAAGTTGTAAACTTATTCATCCCTAAAATAATAGTTCAAAACTTAATTGCACATAGACTATGGTTTTAATCGGTTTACTGTTGATTAAACCCGCTTTTAACCAATCATACCATAAATCGATCTGTGTAATTACGAAATTGCCCTTTATTCTAATTAAAATGAGAAAAGCGTACTTGTTGAGGTTTGAACCAGGATGGTGAGATTGTTAAGGAAGGACACTACCAATAGGCTAATGGCTCTAAACGTACAATATATCGATTCTCATATTATATAAACTACTCTTTAAGAACTTTTTTCTTTATGTTTAAGATTTAAGAGTTAGAGTTCAAGATTTAGATTTTAAGGTTTCGTGTCATATTATTCAAAAATATATAAATTTAAAATATAAAATATTCGAAAATATCCAAAAATAATTTTTTTAAAAAATGAAAAAAATATCACTTAGTGTATTTTTGCGTCACTACGAAACGAGTACATGTATAAGTCATGGTCTCTGAAAAAAATGTAAACTTTTTTTTAAAACATAAAATATATCATTTATTAATTTAACAGTTTTCTCAAAGTTGACATAGAAATGCTAAATTAGTTTTTCGAATTAGCTTATCGAATTTAACATTTCTATGTCAACTTTGAAAAAAATGTTAAATTAATAAATGATATATTTTATGTTTTAAAAAAAGTTTACATTTTTCAGAGACCATGATTTATACATGTACTCGTTTTGTAGTGACGCAAAAATACAATAAAAGGGATATTTTTTTCATTTTTTTAAAAAATTATTTTTTGGATATTTTTGAATATTTTATATTTTAAATTTATATATTTTTGAATAATATGACACTAAACCTTAAAATCTAAACCTTAAACACTAACTCTTAAATCTTAAACATAAATAAAAAAAAAGTTCTTAAAGAGTAGTTTATATAATATGAGAATCGATATATTGTACACTTAGAGCCATTAGCTTATTAGTGGCGTCCCTCCTTTCCAATCTTGCAACCCTGGGTTCAATCCTCAACAGATACACTTTTCTTATTTTAATTAGAATAAAGGGCAATTTCGTAATTACACAGGTCCATTTATGGTATAATTGGTTAAAAGTGGTTTAATCAACAGTAAACCGATTAAAACCATAGTCTATGTGCAGTTAAGTTTCGAACTATTATTTTAGGGATGAATAAGTTTACAACTTTCAATTCGGGGAGAAATAGATTTACAACTATCAATTCAGAGAGATTTAGTACTAGGCCATAGTTTCGTGGGGATCTGATGCTATATGATAGTTATGAGGAGGAAATAGATCGTTTTCCCTACGAACTATAATGTATTACATCAGAAACTACAAATTAGGATGTAATTGATCTAAACAATAGTTTGTGTGGTCAAATCATAATTAACATAAATTTATCATTATCTCCATAATAATAATAATAATAATAAATAGAAAATAGATTAAAAATTCGGAAAATCAATAAAAAATACTAAAAAATTAAAATAAATTTTGAAAAATTAAATAAAATTTCAAAAACTAAAAATAAAATTCTAAAACTAAAAAAAATCTAGAAAATATATTAAAAGTATAAAATCAATAAAATATTATAGAAATTAATTTAAAGTAAGAAAATGCAATTTAAAAAATTCTAAATTAATGAAAATTGAAATATAAATTTATAATTTCTAAATACAACTTTTTAGAATTAAATTAAATTTAGGACTTTTTTTATAAAATTATAAAATCAACGAAATATTTTAAAAATTAAACAAAATATTATAAAAATTACTTTAAAATAATAAAATTAAATTTAAAATATTCTAAATTAATCAATACACATAAATGCATCATCCAGTGGAACTCAAATACATTACATTTTTTTTACCTTAATCAGGTACTTGGCTGAGCTATTGTAAGAAAGACAAAAGTTTGGTCATTTTTTGCAAGTTATGTCAAATTGCTCCTAAATCAAGGTAGGCATTCCTATCAAGCAAGCTATATTCTTTTGATATTAGTATTTTTTTTAAAGTGTGAAGCAGTGTAATTTTGTTGGCCGGATATGAGGGCCACATCGAAACTCCCTAAAAAGAATTGAATTCTGTTACTTCAAGGTGATTTAAATATACAGCTATACATACGAATGTTATAGTTTTTTAATTATTTATTCGCATAATCAATAAAGAAAACTCAGGTGGTTACTTCAATTCGTTTTCTCTCTAAGTTTTAAGTTTTCTTCTAAGTTAACTCGTGCTTATTCACAGCAAACTCCCTAAAGCAGTTCATCGATTTTATTCTTACAAATAAACAAGAAAAGGTTTATTTAAAAACCGTAAATTTAAATCACCTTGAAGTAACGGAGTTTAACTCTTTTTAGGGAGTTTTCATGTGACCCTCGTATTCGGCCAACAAAATTACACTGCTTCACACTTTATAAAAATACTACTATCAAAAGCATATAGCTTGCTTGATAGGAATGCCTAACTTGATCTAGGAGCAATTTGGCAAAACTTCAAAAAAGGACCAAACTTTTCTCTTTCTTGCAATAGCTCAACCAAGTACCTGATTAAGTTAAAAAAAATGTAATGTATTTGAGTTCCACTGTATGCTACATTTATGTGTATTGATTAATTTCTTACAAATTTTTAATCTCATTATTTTCAGTTTTAGATTAATTTAGAATATTTTAAATTTAATTTTTATTACTTTAAAGTAATTTTTATAATATTCTGTTTAATTTTTATAACATTTTGTGGATTTTATAATTTTACAAAAAATCCTAAATTTAATTTAATTCTTCAAAATTGTATTTAGAAATTATAAATTTATATTTCAATTTCTCATTAATTTAGAATTTTTTAAATTGCATTTTCTTAATTTTAGTTAATTTCTATGATATTTTATTGATTTTATAATTTTAATAAATTTTCTGAATTTTTATTTAGTTTAAAAATTTTATTTTTATTTTTTGAAATTTTATTTGATTTTCAAATTTTTATTTAATTTTTTGTGATTTTCAAAAATTTTAATATATTTTCTATTTATTATTATTATTATTGTGGAGATAATGATTAATTTATGTTAATTACGATTTGACCACACAAACTATTGTTTAGATCAATTACACCCTAATTTGTAGTTTCTAATGTAATACATTATAGTTCGTACATGTGGGCATGATTAACATATATACTTCGTGATGTTGGTCACATATTATTATACTTGGTATGTTTTTCACCATAATATAGTAAACTTTAAAAATTTAAAGTAATCTATGTTAAATAGGAGGATAAATTATTTACAATGTTTAAATAAGAAGTAAAAAAATTATATTAATTTTTAATAAGAGGATAGATTTTTTGTACCATTTAAATAAAAAAGAAAAAAATATTTCTTTTCTATAATTAGAAAATATTTAAATTCATATCTAGAAAACATTAAATGACCGATTTTAATGTATCATAATAAGGTAAATACTTTAAAGCGGTCAATATTTATATAAGACTAGATAAGTACTCGCGTGATACTCGAGTAAAAATAAAATATTTAGGGTCTAAAATTAATAACATGCATAATTATAGTTTGTATGTTTAGATTCAATCCTCTTTAAATCATCCACTGGCTCGTGTAAATAAATTATAAATTTAAATCTACGTTTAGTTGTTTATTTATTGTATATTTACCACAAATAAAAAATTCTTAGATCGTCTTACATTACTGAAAAATTATAAATAACAATATTTTTAAGCCTTAATTATTCTTACATGTTTGATAATTCCTTTCTAATGATTCGAATGTAAAAAATTAAGATGTACAAAAAATTAAAATTTAAAGTCAACTTTCTATATTACATAAAACTATTATGAAAAACATGTATTTGATTATAATTTTTCAGTGTTATACATTATAGAATTTATGTGTATTTTATAACTTTTATTTTAAGATTATACAGTTTCATTTTACTTTAATTTTTAATAAGCTAGTTTTCCTTTTTGTTAAATTATATCTTTTAAGAAGTAAATAACCAATAATAGGAAAGTTTCTATTAATATCTATTTCTTGATTGACACATGTCACTATCTAAATTAAACATTGACATATGTCGAAATCTGGAGAGTTACAATTTGCTTATGTGTCGCGCTCAGGTCGAACGCGTTCAGCTTTATATAATAAGATAAGATTGAGTTTAAAGCGGTCAATATGTGTATAAGGTAAATACATTTAATGGAAACTGAGTTTTTTATGCAAAGCAAATCAGACTCGAAATTTTGTTAAACCCGATATACAAGTCTACATTAATGGTAGGGGTGGGCATTCAGTTCTTCGGTTCAATTTGATTTTCGGTTAATTTAGTTCCTAAATTTTGAAACCATATTAGAACCGAAAGGTTTTCGGTTTGGTCCGGTTCGGTTTTGATTCGGGTTCAATTTCAAATGAAAAACCAAATGAAAAAGTAACCATTTAGGTACAAATTTTCGGGTAATTTTAGATATTTTCGATTATTAATGGGTATTTTCTGATATTTTTCAATATTTTTATGTTATAATTTGATTGGTTGTTGAGGTTAGCATTTTTATATTTTTGTTTATTTAATTTGATCAAATTAAGTAATAGTAAACCATGAGCCAATTAGTTTTTATTGACAAACACCACTACTAATGATAAATTAAAAATCAAGAATTTAATGTTTTTTATAAGGCATATTAAGAAGTAAAAAAGTATAGGTTAATTTTTTTATATGATCATATAAAAAAGAACATTATACATTTTCGATTAGTTAAATTATATGTTAAAAAAAATTTATTATATGTTAAAATTTTTAATCTATATCATATGGAAATTGAAAATGTAATAGACAATATCTTAAAACAATAATGCAGTAAACTTATTTATTTTAAATAGTCAATTAGATGTTATAAAATATATAATAAATTTACGACAAATCTTTAAATATTATAAAGAATATGACTAAACAAACTTTTTTGTGAGTGTTATGTGTATATATATATATATACATTTTTTTAGGATATATTAATGTTTAGACCAATTTAACATATTTAAATTTATTATATATTATTTTTCTTTAGGTGTATATATTTTTAATTGGATTAATAGACAAAAAACTAATTCTCATATTTCGTTACATATTTCAAAATAATGTATATAGTTATGTATTCATAGAAAGTAAAAATATATATACATACAAAAAAAAATTTTCCACGACAATTTAAAATTTCTACATACAAAGGAAAGTTTCTATTTTTAAATTATATACAACCAATATATATGAAAATTGTTAATTATTCTATGCAAAATTAAATATAGTTGGACCGTATATATGATAAATTGATATTACCTTAGAAATTATTAAGGAAAATGACAATTCGATGAACGTATATATAGAAAATTAAATTTATTTTAAATTCTCAATCATATGTTATAAAATAAATAATAAGTTTGCGATAAATCCTTAAGTTTAACAAAAACAAATACGACTAAAATTTTTTTTATTATTGTTATATGCATATATATATATTTTCTTTAGGATATATTAATGTTTAGACCAATTTAACATATTTAAATATATTATATATTATTTTTTTTTAAATATTTTTAATTGGATTAATAGAAAAAGTTATTTTTAATTGGATTTTTTTAATTCTCATATTCGTTATATATTTCGTTACATATTTCAAAATAATGTATATAGTTGTATATTAATAAAAAATAAAAATATCTACGAATTAATTGGACCGTAAACGTGAAAGTGCTTCGTGTTTGGCATCATTTTTCTGCATTCAGTGACTATTTTAGTCGATCAAAAGGTACTTTTATGTCTATATTTTAAAAGTGCTATATATAAAATTTTAAATTATCTACTAATTTTATGAATTAGGGAAATCAAGAATGACATCTACTTAAAATCAACATTTTGAAGATGATCAAGGTAGTTATAAAACATCTTTTTACGTTTTCATCTTCTTCTTTTTGTGGAAATTCTTTTCTTTAATTGGTTTCATGAAAGTCCTCTCTAATCACATCTTTTGTGATTTGTGTTTTGAAAGCTTCAAACAACTCAATTTATGAAAGGAGTTTCGAGGTAAAGAAGGTAACTTTAGGAGATCATTTATCTCAGTTTCTTTATTCCATACCAAAGGAAACAAGATAAAAGAACATAAAATGTCGGTTAAAATGCCATATATTATTATAAAGATATATTATTTACACCGTTTAAAAAAAAGTATATTAATATTTAATAAGATGATAGATTTTACACAATAGTAAAATAAAATATCTTTAATGTACCCCTATTTAATTAAAGTTCATGATTTTGCATTCTCAATTCTATTTTTTTTTAAAAGAAAATAACAACAAATCAACTTAAATAAAACACAAATAAAATAAATTACAATAAGTCGTCGTACATAACATAAAAAAAAAATTAATCCAATAACTTAAATGAATATAGAATTACAGTAACTGGATATATCTTCTAATTATTATTATTATTACAAATTATTATTAATAATGATTTAAATATTTAAATGAATTGCTATTATTAATAAATAAAATTGAATTGTTATAAAAAAATACAAATGACTTTTGAAACTAATATTATATGGTGCCAAAATAATTATAGACATTATTAATTTATTAAGATATAAACGAGTAACTATATGGTACTAAAATAATTAAAGAAAGTATTAAATATAATTTTGGCCACATAATTATATTTATGGGTTTCCATTTTTAAATATTATATACATATATGGTACTAAAATAATTATAGAGAGTATTTAGTATATTTCTCCTCACATTCATACACACTCATATTCTCTATCCATATATAAAAATTGAAAAGTTTTGAAATCTTTACAATTTAAAAACATTAAATACATTTTTATCAATTCACAATGTTTAGAATGAAAATTGGTACTTTTATGAAAAGTTTGATATATATAAATGATAGTTATAGAAATGTATATTGATTGTATTAAATGTTTTTTATAAAAAATAATTAATCATGAGCTACACATTTTTAAAATAGTATGAGAGTGTGCGCGCGCGTGCGTGCGTGTGCGCGTGTGCGTGAGCGTGTGGGCGTGCGCGTGTGCGTGTGGACGTGCGCGTGTGCGTGTGCGTGTGGGCGCGTGCGTGCGTGTGCGTGCGGGCGTGTGCGTGTGCGGGTGGGTGGGTGGGTGGGTGTGTGTGCGTGTGTGTGTGCATGCGTGCGTGCGGTCGTGTGCGTGTGTACGCGTGTGTGTGTGCGTACGTGTGTGTGCGCGCGTGTGTGCGCGTTTGCGTGTGCGTGTGTGTGTGTTTGTGCGCGCGTGCGTGTGTGTGCGCGTGAGTGCGCGCGCGCGTGTATGTGTGCGTGTGCGTGTGTGCGTACGTGTGCTTGTGCGTGTGTGCGTTTGTGCGTGCGTGTGCGTGTGTGTGTGTGTGTGTGTGTGTGTGGGTGTGTGTGTGTACGCGCGTGTGCGTGTGCGTGCGTGTGCGTGTGCGCGCGTACGTGTGTGTGTGCGCGTGTGTGTTTGTGTGTGCGCGCGCTCGTGTGTGCGTGCGTTCGTGCGTGCATGCATGCGTGCATGTGCGTGGCCGTGCGCGTGCGCGTGCGTGTGTGCTTGCGTGCGAGCGTGTGTGTGTGTGCGCGTGTGCGCGTGTGTGCGTGTGCATGTGTGCGCGTGTGTGCGTGTGTGCGTGTGTGGGTGTGTGTGTGTGCGCGTGTGTGCGTGTGCGTGTGCGTGTGTGTACGCGTGTGTGCGTGTGTACGTATGTACGTGTGCGTGTGTGTGTGTATATAGCAAAAAAAAATGTGGATGGCTCTGTGAAATTTACATTTTGTTAGTGACCTCTTTCCTTTACAAAGTGATTTCCTTTACAAAGTGATTGATGTATAAACTAACCAAATTTCAAAGCTCGTTTACATATAAACTCTTCTATAAATATGCAATATTTCCTATATTTGTTTTATCGATTTATGTATGTATGTGAGTTTTTTTCGTTCTCCAAATTTTATGTATACACATATTACAAAAGTACGTAGTATTTTTCTATATTTGATCTGATTTTCTTATTTTTTTATTCTTAATTTTCTTAGTAAGATGTGTGTGGTGTTGTTCGTCTAGGTTAGGTGTGGCTCTTCTATCACTCTATGGAATCTCTCTAAATTTAGTACCATTCATCTCTATACTACGATAATTTATGTTTCGTACAAGCAATAATGGTTGAATGTGTGTAGAACCTGAGATGTGATTGTGTGAATTTTTGTTAATAGGATAATGTGAAACTGACGTTTTATTCATATGAAAAAAGGATTAATGAAGGCAAAAATGTCAATCGGGATAACAATTTCGATTAGTGTTTTCTTTTTTATTGCTTCCATTTTTATGAACTTAGTTTTGGAATCAATATATATGTGTATCAGTGGATCATATATGTATATTTATGTATGTATATGTATATTTATGTATGTATATATATTTGATTCTTCAAGGTTGTTTATATGCAGAAACGAAGGCAGAAGTTAGAAATAGTAGAGAGAAATATTGTGTGTTGAATTGGTTCCAAAGATCAACACAAATGGGTGGGAAAGCGAAGATCAAAGCATTGAGACAATAGAGAGAGGTGGAGAGTACCACTAACCCCAAATTCTAAACCTAATCTTTTTTTGTTTTGCCAAACCAGATCTCAGTAGAGCCAACCGGCCCACATTTTACAATTGGATTCAAAGATTTCTTAGATGAAAGAGACAAAAAAATCATTAAACTGAATTGCCACACGAAACCCATTCATAAGAACGCGTCTCCCACCATGTGTAGTAAAGAAGAGAAACATGTACTGAATCGAGTCTTGACTTAGTGTCTGTAAAGTCGGATGAAACTAATGCAATATAGAAGTACATGTCTATTGTATTAGAACTTACAAGCTAAAAGTGAAAAGTAAAGAATATTGATTAGTAACTAAATCCTAATGTTTATATTATTTAACATTATTTCTTACATCATAAATATTCCTATGATATTTTTTGATAACTATTTCCCCAAACTAATTTTGTCTAGATTCCATAAGTACCAGTTCAAAGTATTAGGAGTACAATGTTGACAGTTAAATTATAGAGAGATAGTAGAAAGATGAAAATAGTAGAAGAGTCCTTCAGATTTGGTCTATTGGCAAAAAACAAATTTCTTACATGTATGAATTTAATTATCAAAATTCTTATAGAAATAATAATATGATTTTAAAATAATGATACAATATTAATAGATTAATTTACAGAAATACACTTAAAAGGAAAAGAAATTTTACATTTACACCTGTCTTTTAATGGTTCTCAAATATACACATCAAATATTAGGGTTTAGGGTTTAGGGTTTAAGGTTTAGTGATTATGGTTTAGGTTTTAGCTATTAGGGTTTAAAGTTAAAGAATTATGGTTTAGGGTTTAGGGTTTAACGTTTAGGGTTTCTTTTAGTCTATGGGTATAATGATCTTTTTCATTAAAAAGGGAGGTGTAAAAATAAAATTTTTTCAAACAGGGGTATTTTTGAAAAACAGACAATACGAAGGTGTATTTTTGTAAGTCTCCCATATTAATACATAAAAAATTGTATCACTATTTCTATAAGAATTTTCTATAATTAAATGCATACATTCAAGAAATAAGTTTGTGTAATATGTTTCTTTCCATTTCCATGTATGTGTAGATCCATTAATTCATTAATTCCGTGAAAACCATTATAAGAATTCATATTAAAAATTTATTAAATCGATGATTAGATTTTTATTTCTTATCATCTTAATTATATGTGTTAGATGAAAATTGAAAAGCTATTTTTTTATTATTGATTTAATGCTGATAATATAAATATTTTAAATTAGATAAATTACTTAAGCTACAAGTTCAATTATATATGTTTGGAGGTTTTTTGGACGTTCTTTGATGGAGAAGAACAAGAACAAATCACCACTATGTTTTTTTAGGGTTTTTGAGGAAATGATGAACGAAAAGAGGGATGTAAAACGATTTCTTTTATCATTGTAAGGGAATCAATTACAAATATATGCGTTTATGTCAAAGCTTTCGGATCCTTGAATTATGGTTCTTTCCTTTGCATTTATAGCTCTCGAATTTGGATTTTTCCATTTATTTTATGGATAACTCCTATATTCGAACTTATCATACAAAATGAATATTTCTCTAGATTCATTAAGGCATTTGTCCTTATCTCTTAAGATCTTAGACCGGCTTACGGGATATCCGCCCTACCTCGGTTATGGCCTCGGCTTGGCGATGGTGTCCTTGTCTATGACCTTGGTTAGCACCTGCAACTAGGAGATTTGTTTATATCTCCTTGGTCTAGGCTATGGCCAAACTCTAAGAGAATAAAATTACCCCCAACAGTTGCCCCACACCCTTCATTTTCCACGTGTATAATTTGAAGATTAGATCATGTATTAAGAGATTTTGGTTCATACCTTAGTTTTGGATATACTTTGCGAAAGTAAAGAAATAGAGTACAACTTCAGCCATGGCTTTCGTTGGCATTACCGGTCCTTCGCTGCTATGGCTTCATCCTTGGTGAATCTCATTAGCGCTTGTGAGGCCGCACCTTTTTGGATGAACTCATGGGCTTGGGCTTTGCTTTTCGCTTCCGGCCCATCATCTATAGGGTTCAATAAGCGGGAAAGCGAAGAGTCTTGGTCATCTTCTGCCATCGCTCTTATCACATCATGTCTCTCTCTTCTTTACCGCTCCTTCACACTATCGGCGATTCTCCAATTCCAGTAAGTTTTTCTCTTCCGATTACTATTTCGTTTAGTGTAGAGTTAACGATTGCTGATTTAGGGACATTGCGGTTTCTTTGAATGGTAGTTATGGATAGAAAAATCCTTCTAGGGCTCCTCCGTCTTCTGCTTTCGCCAAAGCCCTCGCATCTAAGGCTAAAATTCAGGGACTCGAGTCTCCTGCCGTTACCGTTCCTCTGCCTTTCGGTTCTGGTGCTCCGGGAGGGTATAAGATTCTTCCGCTTCCACCTTCGGAAAGACCTAAGGTAAACCCAAGGGATGGCCAGGTTGTCGGAGATGCCCTCCGGAAAGAGCTGTACACGTACAACCTATCAGAGATGATAGAGAACCAGCGCCGTTCTTCCCGGGACCCTTATGTCGATCTCATGCAGGTTCATTTTTCCTTCTGCTGTTATTATGGTGATGGTAATTTGGAATTGTCTTTACAACTGTCTTTCTGCAGCTTGTGGCGGCCATCTTTGTCATTAAAGAATAGAGCGCCAGGGGTTCAGCTCAGGTTCCTGAGCCGAATCCTATTCAGAGAGCCTTGGAGCAAGAGTTGGCTAAGGAGAGAAAGAAGGCCGTGGAGGCTCTTAGGAAGTTTCAGGACACCACACGCAGGGCTCAATATGCGGAGAGGCTTTTGGCTGTGCATAAGAATGAGATCACCAATCTCCTTGAGCAGATCAAGTCTTTGGAGTGGTAGAGGGATGCTTCTTACAGGAGTGTTGACGCCATCGCTTGTTGGGAGATGGTCAGGGACCTCCTCCAAGGACGCCATCTGCAGTTGGACCTGGATAGGATCGAGGCAAATACCAACGGGAGACGTCTCAGTACGCCAAAGAAGATGGAGTAGCTCCTCTTGACTATACTGTGAGCCTGCTGACCCTGCTTTCTGATTGAGGGACTAGAGTTGGCCCTTCCGGAGAAACCCCTGAGCCATAGGTGGAGTGTGGAGTGTGACAGACATTTTGTTTCCCTTTCTTTTTTGAAGCCATGGCTATTTGGCTTTCAACTCTTTTCTTTTTGTATATATGACTTGTCTCTTTTTGTGCACTTTTCAATGCACAAACTTCCTTTTAAATTTGTTTTTTGCAACAAATACATCTAGACAACCATTAGCGTTAGCTAAAAATGAGCTATCGTGAGCTCGGTGGGCACAAGTCCTTTGGGCACAAGGCCTTTGGGCGCAAGACCTTTATTCAGGGCTAGAGTCCATGATCAGCGGTACTAGCCCCTTCTTTTTTGTGTGTGGTTTGTTCGGTGGGAGCTAAGCCTCTGGGCACAAGACCTGTTTGGACATTTAGTCCCTGGGCCGAAGCCTTATTGACACGTTGTGCCGAGTTTTTGCTAGCTTTATTGTTACTGATCGGTTTTAAGTTTTTCTCTGAGCCGCGTACTAGGATGGGCAAGGGTGCAAATATCCATTAGTTTTGCTAACTCGTAGTTTTGATGCATAACATCTTCCATCATTAGGATCTGGTCCGCATTTCGCCACAACCTTTCAACCATGGTTTTTGGTAACTCGTTCGCATTCTGCCATGACCTTTCTGCCATGATTTTTAGGATCTGGTCCACATTCGATGGACCATAGTTAGGAGTCTGTCCGCATTCCGCCATGGCCTTTCAGCCATGGTTTTTAGGATCTCGTCCACATTATACGGATTTCTGGGCACAAGGCCTTAGTGTACCATGGGTCCGTGGTGGTCTTAACCAAGAGTGGGGCATCAAGCCCTTAGTTATTCCTAAGGAGGTTCTCAAAGATAGTGTAAATCTTTTTTTCTCCGAAGGACATCGTTTCTCTTTTCTTTCAAAAATATATTTCAAGACCCGCAATTTCTTTCGTCAAAGAATAGCGGAGCTTTTATTACATAATTGAATTTTAAAAAAATTATGGCCATCTCATGGCTGAGAATAAGTGCCAAGGCTTACGCCAAGGCCTCCTTACCTAGAAGTGGTATTTTTTGAGGTGGAGGGCATTCCAGCTGTTTGGTTGCTCTCTCCCATGCATGTCTTGTAATCTGTAAGCTCTGGCATTTCGTACCTCTATGATCTTGTAAGGCCCTTCCCAGATTGAGGCTAGCTTTCCAGCGGCTTTATCATTGGTGTTGTCAAACACTCTTCTTAGGACCCAACCTCCTTTCTGGAAAGTTCACGTTCTGACCTTTTTGTTGTAGCTCCTGGCTACTTCTTGTTTATAACGCCAATTACGTACCACCGCAGCATCCCTTTTCTCCTCGATTAAGTCTAGATCCAAAGCCATTAGTTCATCGTTGGTTTCTTTGTCTTGACAGAGAGTTCTGGCTGTTTTGGCGCTTATCTCTGCTGGAATGACCGCCTCTATGCCATAGACCATGGAGTAGGGTTTTTCGCCGGTGGCAAATTTGGTTGTTGTTCGGTAAACCCATAGCATGCTAGGGAGCTCATCGACCCACAATCCTTTTCTCGTGTCCAACTTTTTTTGTAGCATGTTGATGATGGTTTTGTTAGTTAATTCTGCCTGGCCATTTGACTGTGGATGACGGGGTGTGGCGAAGATAAGTTTTATTTCCCACGTCTCACATAACTCCTTGAAAGCATTGCTAGTGAATTGGAGCCCGTTGTCTGTGACAATCTCGTGGGGCACTCTAAACATGCATATTATTCTCTTCCAAAGGAAACTCAGTATTTGGACGTCAGCGATTTGACTCGATGCTTCTGCTTCTACCCATTTGGTGAATTAATATGTCATCACGAGCAGAAAAACCTTCTGTGAAGGTGCCACAGCGAATTTCCCAACTATATCCATGCCCCATTTCGCGAAAGGCCATGATGCTCCTATTGGTTTCAGATTCTTGGGGGGGGGGGAATCTTGGACATTTGAGCATGTATTTGGCATTTCTTGCAACTTCGTGCGTACAACTTTGCATCGTTTTCTAGCGTTGGCCAATAGTATCCGACTCTCTGTGTTCTTAGGGCAAGTCTCCTGTCCTCCGAGTGTGATCCACAGGTGCCTTCGTGGAGTTCCTCTAAAGCAAGCTTTGCCTCGGGCCATCCAAGGCATCTTAGCAATTGTCCTCCGAAGGATCGTCGATAGAGGTCTTCCCCAATTAGGGAATACCTCGCAGCTTGTCGTTTGATCTTGATGCATTCGGCTTTGAGTTCCGGTAGGGTCCCATCCTTGAGATACCCTATTATCGGCGTTGTCCAATCATATGTTGTTACAACGGACCCTTGAGTCATGCCATCGTCTGCTTCTACCTCCGTGGCGAGTACTGCTTAAGCGATGGCCAACCATTGCAGCATCAGCAAGGGGATATCAAGGCTTTCGGTAGCTTGCAACGCAGATCCAAGGTTGACTAACACATCGGCCTTGCTGTTCTCTTCTCGTGGTATTTGGTGCAGTTTGAACTTCTCGAAGTCTGTTATGAGTTCCTTCGCCGTCGTGAGATATTTGGCCATGGTTGCGTCCCTGGCTTGATAGTCTCTCTGGATCTGGTTGACGATCAATTGCGAATCACTGTGAACCGCGATCTTTTGAGCTCCCATTTCCTTTGCTAATGTGAGCTCTGCTATAAGGGCCTCGTACTCGACTTTGTTGTTTGTAGATTTGAATTCGCATCGGACTGCCGGGATGCTTTCTCACCATTGGGTGAGGTTAATACGATTCCAAGGTCCGTTACCATGGTGTTTTGTTGCTAGAGCCATCCACATGCAATATCCATTCTCTATCCGATCTTATGGTTTGGAGAGTTTGTACCCTCCTCCTTCACCAACGGATCAACAGTGGGTGCGAATTCTGTTACAAAATCTGCCAGTGCTTGAGTCTTTATAGCGGTGGCCTGCCTGAAGACCACATCGTATTCTCCCAACTCTATGGCCCATTTGGCTAGCATACCTAACACTTCGGGCTTGTGTAGGACAACTTTGGTAGGAGTTGAGGTTACTAGCACGATAGTATGCGTTTGGAAATAAGGTATCGGTTTTCGGGCTGCTACAACCAAGGCCAAGGCCAGCTTCTCTAGGTGACTGTACCGTGTCTCGGTGTCCAGAAGTGATTTGCTAACATATTAGACATGATGCTGGATGGCGGCCTCTTCCCTCATGAGGACGCCGCTAACAGCGTGGTCGGAGACAACAAGGTACAATAGCAGGGGCTCTTTGTTCTTGGGCTTAGATAACAATGGCGGTATGGATAAATAATCTTTAAGAGCCACCAAGGCTTCTTTGCAGTTATCATCCCGTACGAACTCCTTTCTCTTCTTGAGGGATTTGAAGAAGGGATGCAACTTGTCTGATAGTCTTCAGATGAACCAGCTAAGGACCGCCATTCTTCCTGTTAGCTTCTGGATGTCTCTAGGATTTTGCGGCGTAGGGATCCCTTGGATCGCTCTTAGTTGCTCCGGATTAGCTTCAATTCCCCGATAAGTGACTATATATCCTAAGAACTGCCCGAAACTAACGCCAAATGAGCATTTGGACGGGTTGAGCTTCATCTTGTATTTCTGGAGCGTGTCGAAGGCTTGGTGTAGGTATAAAATGTGATCTTCTGCTAGTAAAGACTTTACTAGCATGTCGTTGATGTACACCTCCATGGTTTGGCCGATATACTCAGCAAACATCTGGGTTACCAGCCTTTGATAGGTGGACCCGGCGTTCTTGAGGCCAAAGGGTATGACTTTGTAGCAATAGATCTCTTGGGGCGTCATGAACGTTTTCTTCTCTTGATCACTGGGGTGCATCAAGATTTGATTGTAGCCACTGAAGGCATCCATGAAACTCATGAGTTGGTGCCCTACGGTGGCATCGACTAGCTTGCCGATATGTGGAAGAGGGAAAGGATCTTCAGAACAAGCCTTGTTGAGAAGGGAAGTCGATACAGACTCTCCATCTCCCATTCTTCTTCATCACGACTACCACGTCGGCTAGCCATTTAGGGTATCGCACCTCGCATATAAATCCTGCTTCAAGGAGGTTGCTTACTTCCTTATTGACTATGACATCTCTTTCGGGGCCGATTTTCCTTCTTTTATGCTTCACCGGTTGGTGGTCCGGGTGAGCCATTAGTCTATGCGAGATGATGCTTGGGTTGATCCCCAACATATCTGCATCTGATCAGGCGAAGCAGTCTTGGTTTGACCGAAGAAAACCTACCAGCCTTTCCTTTAGGTCTAAGGAGAGACGCGAGTCGATCTTCAGTTTCCTGGTGGAATCACCTTCAACTAAGGGGACTTCATCCAATTTTTTGATCTTTGGCTCTTCATTGTTGGTATTGGCCTTGGCCAAAACTGGTACCGGAAGCGTTGGCGTGCTTTTGAGAGTAATCTCATAGCAGGACCTAGCATCTTGCAGGTCTCTTTTGATTTCTCTTACTCCGCAAGGGGTTGGAAACTTCATGACTTGATGTAGGGTGCTAGGGACATCCTTCATTGCATGGATCCATGGCCTTCCCATGATGGCGTTGTATACCGATAGACAATCTATGACGACGAACCTGGTTCATTGGTGGACTTTTGCTCCCCATACACTAAGGGTGATTTCTCCGATGGTTTGGATTGTCTCTCCGCTAAAACCAACCATGACGCTTGCTCTCCGTATGATGTCAGAGTCTGGAATCCTCATCTCCTTGGTGGCTCGTGAAAAGAGAATATTGGTTGAGTTTCCGCTGTCGATTAGGAGCCTTTTAACAATGTTGGAAGCTATGGTTAGGGACACAACAAGGGCATCATGATGAGTAGAATGTCCCTTGTCGCCAGAAAAAGGATTGAACCATATTCCTGCTTCTGTTGATGATTCACTCTTCGACTCCTTCAAAACACACAAGACTCCTTGTGGGGCGTGGGCCCCTAGCTTTGCCTGATCCTCGAACCCTCCTGAGATCGAGTTGATCACCCCGATATGCTTAGGTGATTCTTGGTCTGATTCCTCTAACGGCTTGGGATGACTAGGTTGGCGTTGTTGGGTTATCTCGGCACTTCTCTTGGCAAAAAAGTCCTTGAGGAGCCCCTTTTCTAAGAGGCTTTTCACTTCCTGCCTTAGCAGAGCGCAATTCTTGGTTTGGTGACCATAGTCTCAGTGGAAGCCACACCATTCAGAGTTTCCTCCTTTGGTGTACGCGGAAGGTCGTGGCTTAGGTGGCCACGTTACGTCCTTGGCGAAACCTCTTATCTCTGCAATTACCTCTGCTGAAGCCATGGTTAGTACATCTTCGACGGGCTTGGGTAGAGACACGTTCTCTTCCTTGCTGGCTACTGCCACGAACTTGGCCCACAGATTGGCAGAGCTCTTACTGCTTCCTCCAATTCCTGTTTGACCTTGAGGTCGGTCCGCTTGTCTGCTAAAGACTTTATCTTTCTTGAGGACCTTGGGACTAGCCTTCGGAGCTACATGAATTTGATAGGTTAGATCCTCTTCCCACTTTATCTGTACCCATGCCATAGAAAGGACATCTTCCATCGTATGGCAAGGGTACTTAGTGAGTTCCTTGTAGAGGTCGCCGCTACCTAACAACCTCTGCCTAAAGGCCGAGATAGCGGTAGAGGCGACAGAGTTGGGCAGCGATACCTTGGCCTCGTTGAACCGTCGAACATACTCCCTCAGACTCTCGTCTTCTCTCTGTTTGATTCGGTAGAGATCGTCAGAGTCCCGTCTCAGAGTACGGCTGCTGGCGAATTGCTCTATGAAGCGATCGATTATCGCAGCAAAGGAGTCGATGGAGCCTTTGGCTAGGTTGGAGTACTATAACAGCATTGGGCCTGTGAGGGTTGCTCCAAATCCTTTGCACATACAAACTTCCAAGTTCTCGTGACCAATAGAGACGATGAGCATACGTTGGCGGTATTGGGCTATGTGCGTGTTAGGGTCGGAGGTCCCGTTGTACAGGGCCATGGTTGGCCATGTGAACTTTTCAGGAACTTCGCTAAGAGCGATGGCATCGACAAACAGCGTATCAGCGTAGGAACTAGGGGCGCTCTTGATGATTGGTAGAGCCACCCCTAGCAAGCACTTAATCATGTTCTCCATAGCTTCTAGCCTTCCCGTTAGCATGACTTCCAGTCTATGGGCCTCTTTAGCACTTCCTTCATGAGGTTTGCTAGGGCCGTTTTTATGGTAGGAGCCAGGGGTCTGGGTTAGACTTAAGCTTGGAGTTTGATATGCTTGTGCCTCCTTTGCGACCGTTATCGGTGTCTCGTCCAGCGGCTGCATCGGTGGAACCTTCCTCTTGAACCTGACACGTCTCTCGTCGCCTCTGGTGTGCGCATTAGGTGTTTGAACGCTTTTCTCCGCCGTCGAAGCTTTGAGAATCACGTTCTCATCTTCTAGCTTCTTCTGGTGAGCTTCGCTCTGATTCAGCTTCGCCACGATCTGCTCATGTTCTTGGAGTTTCACCGCAACTACCGCGTCATTAGCGGTCTCGTGCGTTTTCTCCACAGATGCGGATTCGAGGATGTCAATGATTTCTGGTTCGGATGAATTATTAGCTTTGCTCATCTTTGATTCTTTGTTCTTGTTGAAATCTCTCCCTCCTTCTAGCGCCAAACTGTTTGGGGGGTTTTTTTGGACGTTCTTCGATTGAGAAGAACAAGAGCAAATCATCACTAAGTCTTTTAGGGTTTTTGAGGAAAAGATGAACGAAACGAGAAATGTAAAATGATTTCTTTTAATTATTGTAAGAGAATCAATTACAAGTATATGCGTTTATGTTAAAGCTTTCGGAGCCTTGAATTAGGGTTATTCCCTTTGCATTTATAGCTCTCGAATTAGGGTTTTTCCGTTTATTTTATGGATAACTCCTATATTCGAGTTTATCATACAAAAGGAATATTTCTCTAGATTCATTAAGGCATTTGTCCTTATCTCTTAAGATCTTAGACCGACTTACCTCGGCTATGGCCTCGGCTTGGCGATTGTGTCCTTGGCTATGGCCTTGGTTAGTGATTTCCATAGGTTTTTATGCATTTTAAAGCTAATTTCTTTAATGTTTTAGATGCATTTAGGTTGTAAATATTTCATATGAGTCTTAGAATTCATAGGTTTGAGTCTAGAGTCTAGTTTAGGATCATTTTCATTTGCATATCATTTTCTTTGCATTTGTAGGTACAACATTTGGAGATCAATTTGAGAGCTTGATATGATGGATTCTAGAGGCTAAAAGGACAAAGAATCAAGGGGGTTTAAAGGCTAGAAGTAATGGAAGAAGATGTGATTAAAGGAGGCTAGCAAATGGAGAAGAAAGGGGCCACAAGCTATCAAGGTAGGCTACCATCGACACAGAGGTCGATGGTAGCCAACCTTGGGTCGATGCTAACCTTCCTTGATAGTCTTGCTGCCCAAGGTGAGCCACCATCGACCCAGGGATCGATGGTAGCCTCCCTTGGGTCGATGGCAGACAACATTGACGAGAAAACTAGCTTCCTTTCACCTATAAATACCCCTTTTAACCTAAATTTATGTATCCAAGACTTTTACAAATATTCTCCTTCTTCAAGATTGAGTTTTTATGCTTTCTCTCTTGACCTTNCTTGATCTTTAAGATCAAGAGTCTCTCTTTTTAAGTTTGTATCTTGGATCAAACATCTATCTTTATCTATGAAATCTTTATCTTTCTCTTCATCTCTTTTCTTTTTCGTTATATTGTGTGATTAGTCCTTTTGATGGATCCTTGGGAGTTTAGATCTACTTAGATCAGGTTGTGATATGTTGTTAGGGATAGCTAATATTAGGTTTCCAAAGGATTTGGTGTGCTTAATGCTAGGTTTTAGAGTAGCTAACTAAGATCTAGACTTGTATGCATTTCTTGCCCGAGAGGTGTTGAATGAAATGTCTAGGAGAACCAAATACTTGCTATTTCAATCTAGCTAATGAGAGTTGTTTGCTAGATTGATTAGTGACTATATGGACTTCCTCTTAATGATTCCTAATCGATTTATCATTTGCAACAAACGAGAGTTGAGCGAATGCGATTGATAAGGAAATGGCCTCTTTCCATGAGAGTGGATTAGGCTAGTATTGCCTTTGGTCATGGATTTGTGCTCAATATCTTGATCTAACACCACTATCACCATCTTTCTAAGTGGACCTATTACAACATCCTTTGGTCCATCATCTTAGTTCATAGTTTATTTCAAGTTTGCACTTTTAAGTTTATGTTTANAGTTGAGCGAATGCGATTGATAAGGAAATGGCCTCTTGCCATGAGAGTTGATAAGGCTAGTATTGTGTTTGGTCATGGATTTGTGCTCAATATCTTGATCTAACACCACTATCACCATCTTTCTAAGTGGACCTATTACAACATCCTTTGGTCCATCATCTTAGTTCATAGTTTATTTCAAGTTTGCACTTTTAAGTTTATGTTTACTTTCTTTATTTAAGTTTATTGTCTTTATTTAAGTTGTTTACTTTCTTGCCTTGCTTTCATTTCTAGATTATTAAGAACACCAAAAAAAACCCAACCTTTCTTATTTGCTTAGATTAGTCTTGAGTGTGTGTTCCCAATGCGTAGATCTATCTAGCTAAGGTTTGCTCCTTGTGGTTCGACCCCAAAGTACTACAATGACATATCTGTGCACTTGCGGATTGTGTGATTGTTAGGAAACGGGCTTATAAATTTAAAGCTTCATTGCTCATTCTCTTTTGACCCGAAACAGTTAGCACCTATAACTAGGGGGTTTGTTTATATCTCCTTGGTCTAGGCTATGGTTGGACTCTAAGGGAATAAAAGTACCCCCAACAATATATATATAACCCAAACATTCAAATCTTACTCTTATGTGCATATTTCAAAATCTTTCTATGTCTTTTTAAATGATTTTGTTGCATGAAGTTTTGTTGTGAATCACAATAGTTGTCGAGGAATGTGGGAAGCGTATATCAAAAGAAGAACTAAAAACTTATGTGTCGAACAAGTAAACAATAACAAAGTTATATAAAAAAAATTGTTCTCCTTTGCCCTTTGATATTATTGTTAACATGTTCTTATTAAAAATTGAGTTAATAAAATATTTGAACGTTGTCTTCCATAGACATGGTGTACTGTGTGAGACGAAGAAAAAGTATATATGTCAAAGAAATTTTGTCTTAAAGCATATACCTGATGACCCTCGTTTTCACTTGATAATTACCTATTTTCTAATTTGTAATCTTTAGTAATGCTTCAATTGTTGTGAACGACTCACAAATCATTTGACTCGATCTATAGATGTCTAAGCTCTATGAAGTAGTGCCTCCTAATTTAACTGAGCTGGGAAAGGTATTGTTACAATCATAACTACCAAAAGTGACCATTCTCTCTTGGTTATATGAATCTTGAAATCTCAGTTACTGATCAAGAACTAGTAGCTTAACGTCGGTGCTCACAAAGGTCTGCTCCTAGATTTTGTATGACCACAAACCAAAAACATGATTATGTTTTTGGGATATGGGATTGTCAAAAGAACATTTATCACACAATAAAAATTATTTAAAAATTTAAAACATAAAATATTGACTATATAGTATTACATTTAACATATTAGGATCCAATAAGAATATTTAAATTTATTTATTTTATAGACAAACGAGATTATTATATATTTACGTAAATATGTTAATATGTAAGTATGATAACTGCTATTGTTTTTTAAATAATCGTAATTTTTATAAATTTTGTATCGCAAATTTCAGAAAACATATTAACATCTACGAGTGGGCAAAAATACTCAGAACCAAACTGAATGCTAAATATATAAAAGGATCCTAATCTCTTAGAACCGAAATTGAACTGAGAGCTGAACGAGGATCCAAAATATTCAACAATAAAATTATAAATTGATAATATATATTATATTTATATCCAAAATAACAAAAGTATCCGATATTTAAATATTTTAATTATATTTATAAAAATTAAAACTACTTTTTAATCAAATAAATATAAAAATATCATTTAGTTTAATCAATTTAATTTTTATTTTCGGGTAACTTGAGAAAATACATGAATCTAAATATAGTCCAATTTCATAATGGTTCCTAAATTTAGGAACATAATCGAACCAAAACCGAAAGAACCCAATTAGAACTAAATCTAATCTTTAAAATACTCGAACGGTTCCAAAGCCTAACTACCCCAAGATTCGAAGAATCGAACCGGAATCAAACCAAATACCGGAACGTCCATCCTTATCAAATAACTTTATTTGTCCTGAAATTCTCATGTCCGCACCGGGTGCAGACCCGTTACCTAGTATAAGATTGAGTTTAAAGCGATCAATATGTGTATAAGGTAAATACACTTAATGGAAATTGATTTTCTTCATTTAGAACCGCTCGAGTGTTTTCTTCATTTTTTGGTTTCAATTATCGATTTTTTGGTTCCGGTTAATTTGCCGAGCCCGAATTAATGGACAAAGATTAATTAGCTAATTAAGTTTAGTCATTTTTAACTAGGTAACATACCCACACATTTTTTAAATATAAATCAAATATCCAAACTTTGATGTCGAAGCTTGGAATAAAAGTAGTACACGAATTAATTAAGGTACTTTTAAATTTTGAATAATATCGAAATGTATATTTATATTATTATTATTAATTCTGAAAATATAGTAAAATTAAATAAACATTATTTTGGATATCTCAAAAAAAGAATAATATTATTTTAACTACTCTTTAGCTATTTGTTTGATAATATAAGATGATTACATATTAATATTTATATTTTTATAACAACTTATATAATTTCCTTATGAAAAATATAATGTGATAATATTTGGTAAATTAAAAAACCTTATGAAAATTTAATTAGCATAAATAGAAAATATCGAAGTTATTACTTAAAATACAAACATATAAATTGTGGAATCATATTAAATATTTTTAACTCAAAATCAACCAATTGAAACGATCGTTCATAATGTTGTATTGAATAATCCCAGTCGTTTGCTTTATATTCATATAACGTATACTGCTCTGGTTTCTGGTTGGGTTGATTCAATGGGAAGTATATTCTCGATCTAGCTAACTTTTTTGTAGAAATTTTCGGGATAAATGATTGAAAATTATCTAGTTACCTCAAAAGGAGTTTGCAACAAAAATGTATTTTAAAATTTAAATAATTTTTCAAAATTATCCTTTTGTATTTCTTGAATTTGAATTAAAATAATGATTACAATAATATTTTTCATAATTGCAAATTTGAATTAAGAAAATAGTAAAACTATTTCATACTAATGAATTAAATAAAAGCAAGATAATTTTCAAACAATGAAATCTTGTTTTTAGAAAATCTACAACCAAACAGAGTAACTAAAATTTAATTAGCTAAATTTATGGTCTAAAAAAATCTTATTCAATATCAAAAAAATTCTAATAAAATAAATATTTCGTGGTGTAGCTGATTCTTAATCAACCCACTAAAGATCGAATTTTCATTTACATGTCGGAGGTCAACTCTAGGACCTGGAGCGTGATGGATAACAATGCAGTCGTCACTGTATATGTGGTGATAACATAATTTTATGTGTTTTTTGAACTCAATGTTTCGTATTTGTCGGATTTTGAGAACATATTAGAAAAAACATACAAGATTACAAATTTCATATAAGAGTTATTTTAGGAGGATGATAGCGACTCTAAAATCACTCTTTATCTCATCATGAGCCTTTGAAAGTTTGTGGAGTCAATGAAACCTTTATATAAATGATATAGAATATGAACATATGTATCCTCCCAAAACACTTTTATCTTTGCAATTTTAGTTTGTCAAGTTTTACATAAATGAGGACCCAAAATATTCAACAATAAAATTATAAATTGATAATATATGTTATATTTATACCCAAAATAACAAAATTATCTGAATATTTAACTATTTTAATTATATTTATGAAAATTAAACTAGTTTTTACATAATTAAATATAGAAATATCATTCAATTTAATCAATTTAATTTTTATTTTCGGGTAATTCGGGGTAAGACATGAATCTAAATATAGTCTGATTTCATAATGGTTCCTAGATTTAGGAACATAATCAAACCAGAATCGGAAGAATCCAATTAGAATTAAACTTAATCTTTAAAATATTCGAACAACCTAACTACCCCAAGATCCGAAGAACTGAACCGGAACCAAACCAAAATACCGGAACGTCCATCCGTATGAACATCTTTATAATTATAAGTAAGATGATTTGAACAATTTTCGATGCACGTAACTATCAAATAATTTTATTTGTCCTAAAATTTTTATGTCCGCACCAGGTGCGGATCCGTTATCTACTTTAGTGTTTAAATTATGAATATTTATTTTAATATTACTTTATATTAACATTTTTATATAATTATGAAAATAAAAATATTGTTTTTTATAATATTAACATGCATAAATGTTTATTTCATTGAGCTAATATTTCATTCTAAATTGAATATTTGGTTTGCAAATTATTAAAATATAAAAAAAATTATTTCTAATATGGTAATATTTCTAAATATGGTATCAAATTGATTACAATATTCAAATCATATAAACGTTATTATAGTGATATATTTTACGACTTAATCGTATATAGAATGTTTGGTTTGCAAATTATCATAATATAAAAAGAAACATGATTTCGAATATAGTAATCTTTTTAACTATGATATCAAATTGATTACAACATTCAAATCAAATTGAATCGTTTATAGAAAGTGAATATAATTTGTAACAAATTATATATATACGTTTATTCTTCTATGTAATGAGATGAAAAGTAATTATTAATATGAAGGAAAAAATGCTTGAACACCAATTTTAAACGCATATATAT
>OVAN01002260.1:0-34521 GCA_900406275.1 Anastatica hierochuntica | reverse complement strand
TATTTTCGTGGAACTCTAGGAGAATTAGACTTATTTAAGTTGTATTCTACAGACATAATGAATGATTCATCGAACGTTTTATGAAAAGTTTCGTTTCTTTTTCTTCACAGAGATTGTGAAACCTTTGTTCATCTTTGAACAAATCTTTTGCTACAGAGTTCATTCTCTCCAGCTTCTTCTTTAAGATCATAAAGAGAGTTCATTCACCCGATCTAAAGAACCCATCTATCCATCTATCAATATATGAAAATCCATCCCTCTCATCTTTTCACCCCTTCTTCTCATAAAAATCAGAAAATCAAAAAAAAAACACAAAAGAAAAGTTCAGATCTCTTTTTCAGAAGATCCAGGGTTGCATCAGGTGGTATCTGAACCACTGAATCAGAGATCACGGTTATTCTTCTTATCTTACTGCGATTTTCCATTCTGATTGTTGGGGGAACACTTATTCTGATTTGTTTCATCAAATTTGTTCATCTCTACACGGGAAACCATGGCTGGAGATTTCATCTTGACCGAACGGCAGATGAAAGCCATTGCTTCTGCAATTGTTGAAGTTCTGATAACAAAACCAGAACTTTATACAACGATAGAATATCCAATCACCAGCAAGGAGGAAGAGCAAAGCGCATCTTCTGCGATTTTAATGGAGAACCAAAAGCCTAAAGAAGAAGCAGAGAAGCTTAAGGTTGAATCTGAGAGTGAGCTGCGAGCTGTCTACGAGGATATCAAGCAATCCATTTCAGCCACACCTCCATCCTCAAGTGCTGCAACTGAAGAGATCAAAGAGAAGGAACCGAAACTAGCTGTTCTTTGCGAAGAAAATCATCAATTCGAAAAGCTGAATCAAGAGGAGGAACCAAAGGCTGTAAGTGTTATAATTCATGATCAAAACGTGGCTGAAGAGACAGAATTCAATGGATCAAAATCAGTCTGCGAGAAAGAGCACACAATGGTCAAAACAGGTGAAAATCATGGTTTATTTTTCTGTTTTGATCAACTACAACCTGTTGTTTGGATTGAGCATAACATTGGGGAGCATCTAAGGCATGTTAAGGGGCTGCCACACTTTGTTTTCAAGCCAGGAGGAATGACATGTGTGTTCAGTGACAAAAACAACACGTCCATGGTATGTTCTACAACTTTTCAGCATAAGCTGATGCGACAAGTGGAAGAGTTTGGAGTGGACAGGGNNCGTGCTGGATCAGAAGAAGACTAATATGAGAGTATGTGGTCATGTGTCTAAGAAAATTAGGCGTGCTGGATTGAAATCACTTGACTTAGAAGCTGTTGGCTTTCAGCTAAGTCTTCACAGGTATTTCTGGAACGATAAAGGGTTACAATACTATGTGTTCGAGCCTGGAGGGAGTATCTTTATGCCAAGGTTCAGAAGAGTGCATGAGAACTAGAGTATCAAAGAGCTTGGTCATTTAGAAGGCTTGGATTTGAGGACAAATCCTTTTAAAGGAGGAGGGAATGATGCAATCCTGTTCAGCTCAATTAACAAAATGGATCCAACCGTATTCAAATGAGCATATCTTTCGAACCAAATGGAATTAGGCAACAAGGTTGATTGTTCTGGAAAGCTTACTCATCAGAGCATCTTTAGCAACTAGACTCATCAAAACGACATTAAAGGTCTAGGAGTTATGGAGCTTACAATCTGGGTGAATCAGTGTTTTCGCAGAACATACATATCATCACTCCGAAGGGAACTGCGACCAAACCAGAGGGTTTCAATCTACGATTCAAAATGTTTCAGATTCTTAAGCCATCAGGAAAGCAATTCGAAATGGAATCATTTGAAAAGACACTGGGAATAATTAGTTATGAATTTTCGAAATCAGCAGACTTTCAGCTCGTCGGTTTACAGCTTTCGGTTTAGCATTGGGTTTTAGATTTAGGTTTTAATTATTTATGGTTTATTTTTGGCTTATTTAGACAAAAATTAGGTTTATTTTATGGTTTATTTTCGTGGAACTCTAGGAGAATTAGACTTATTTAAGTTGTATTCTACATACATAATGAATGATTCATCGAACGTTTTATGAAAAGTTTCGTTTCTTTTTCTTCACAGAGATTGTGAAACCTTTGTTCATCTTTGAACAAATCTTTTGCTACAGAGTTCATTCTCTCCAGCTTCTTCTTTAAGATCATAAAGGGAGTTCATTCACCCGATCTAAAGAACCCATCTATCCATCTATCAATATCTAAAAATCCATCTCTCTCATCTTTTCACCCCTTCTTCTCATAAAAATCAGAAAATAAAAAAAAACACAAAAGAAAAGTTCAGATTTGTTTTTCAGAAGATTCAGGGTTGCATCAAAGACGGTGTCAAAAGATACAAGATTTGGTCTCCTTCTGAGAACAAAGTTATACTGAGCAAGAATGTTGTCTTTGATGAGAGCTCTATGTTCAGGGTTTCAGCTGAGCCCAATCTGGAAGCAGATGGAGATGACAGGCAGTTGGAGTTACAGGAAATTTCGTCAGAAAAGCGCCCTCTAGGAGATCGATAAATCCATCATCAGGATCGATTGATCATGTATCTGCGTCAGATAGGGATCGATCGATCCCTCAGGTGATCAACCGATCACCTATAAATTCTCAGTATGAATCAGTTTTTTTTAGAAAACTAACGTGTTGAGTCTGTCAAACGCAGTATTGCAAAGGATAGACCAAGCAGAGTTGATGTCAGGCCACCATCGATGTATCATTTTAAAGATATGGTGGGTTATGCATTGTTGGTTGCAGAAGAAGTAGATACTTATGCGCCATCTACTTATCAAGAGGCCATGTTGATTCCTATGTCTGCGAAATAGTTTGCTGCAATGGGAGACGAGATGAAGTCTCATGAAAGTAATCATACATGGGATATTATTATAATACGGCAATGGAGAAAGGTTGTCACTTGTAAGTGGGTTTTCAAAATAAATGATGGAAAATCACGAGAAGAGGGAGTTAAGTACAAGGCTCGAGTTGTTGCTAGAGGTTTCAGTCAACGAGAAGGGATAGACTACAATGAGATTCATCACCTGTGGACATACACACTTCTATCAGAGTGTTGCTAGCAATAGTAGGACATTAGGACTTGGAGTAAGAGCAACTCGATGTGAAGACTGTTTTCCTTCATGGAGAGTTAGAAGAGGAGATAAACATGACTCAACCGGATGGTTTCAAGATTCCTGGTAAAGAAGACTATGTATGCAAGTTAAAGAAGTCATTGTATGGGCTTAAGCAGTCTCCTAGGCAGTGGTACAAGAGATTCGACAGCTATGTGGTCAGTTTGGGTTGCGAAAGGAGTCCTTATGATTGTTGTGTTTAAAGGAACAAGGTGGAGGATGACTTCTACATCTACTTGTTGCTTTATGTAGATGACATGCTGATACCTGCGAAGAAGATGTGTGGTGTTCAGAAGCTGAAAGAGCTATTGAGTTATGAGTTTGAGATGAAAGATTTGGGTGCAGCCAGGAAGATTCTAGGTATGGAGATTTTTAGAGATAGGAAGAAGAAGAAGCTATTCTTGTCGCAGAAAGCCTACATCGAGAAGGTCCTGGCAAGATTCGGTATGCTTTCTGCCAAACCCATTGATACTCTGTGTACAACAAATTTACATCTCAGCATGTATGCTGATATGTTTGAAGAAGACAAGGAGTATATGTCACAGGTTCCTTATGTTAGCACTGTAGGAAGTTTGATGTATGTTATGGTCTGTACAAGACCAGATCTGGCACATGTTGTTAGTGTTGTTAGCACAACTGTAAGAAGAGAATTTTTCGGTACCTTAAGGGTACATCTGATGTTGGTCTTGTCTATGGAGGCGAGAACCCGAACCTGGTTACAAGTTACTCTGATTCTAATTATGCATAAGATGTGGAAAGCAGGAGGTTTATAACTGGTTATGTGTTTGCTTTGGGTGGTTCTGTAGTTAGTTGGAAGGCGACTCTGCAGTCGAAGATAACTTTGTCTACTACAGAGGCAGAAGTTGCTAAGGAAGCAATTTGGTTGAAAGGATTGGTCAGTTATCTTGGTTTACATCATGATCAGGATATTGTTTACTATGATAGTTTAATTGCTATCTGTTTAGCCAATGATCAAGTTCATCATGAGAGAACCAAGCATATTCATATGAGATATCATTTTCTGAGAGATGAGAAGAGGATTCAAGTGAAGAAGGTAGGAATGGCAGATAATCCTGCAGATATATTCACTAAGCCAGTTCCTCACAGCAAGTTCAAGCACTATCTCGACTTGCTAAACATCTAAAGTTGTTAACCTGGCCTTGGTAAGGGCATCTAGCTCAAAAGAGCATCTGGCCCTGGTGAGGGCATCTGGCTCTACAGATCATCTGGTCCGACGGGACATCTTACATCTGGTTCGATGGAATATCTGAGACAAAGAGAGAGTCTGGTACATCTGGGACGAAGAAGTGTGTCCTGGTACAAATTGTTTGGAGGGTTCAAGTCAATATGGAGATTTGTGAAATATATGAATCGAACAAAGGGTGATAGATCGATCAGGGTATCATGATCGATCGATCAGGGTATCATGATCGATCGATCCCCAGCGGTGATAGGCGATCGATCGATCAGCTAGGGCGATCGAACGATCGGGCTCTGTTTCGAAAATATTTGGAAATTTTCCTGTTATTTCTTTATAAATATCTAAGGGTGAAAACCCTAATCCCTTAGCACGAAAATTATACTCTGATATATGCCTCTTTAATAAAAGTCAATGCTTTCATACCCGACTCGGACATCGACCCAAAAATTTTTCAGGTCGTCGGGTCAATTCGGGCTGACCGTGGATTAATTAATTAATAAATATTTTAATTTTTACTATAACATATGAGTAGGTAACTAATTATATATATATATATATATATATATATATATATATATATGAAATTGTTGTTAACAACAAAATACAATGTGGCAAAGTGGTTATGCCTTCCCAAATGTAATGAAATAACCTGGGTTTGAATCTTTAGGCTAGCTATTTTTTTTAAATTTTATTTAACTGCGGTTATGGGTTTGTCCAGATCTCCGGTTTTGCCGGGTTTTATCGGATTTTCCTGGGTTTTATCGGTTCAACTACAAACCGAATATTAAATGAAATCCGGACTGGGAATGTTGCCAGGTCGCGGTTCATCCGATCGGACTGGCCGGTCCGGTCCGGATTTCAAAACATTGATAAAAATACTCTCTTTGCTCGTGGACGTAGCCCTTTGGGTGAACAACGTTAAATCTATGTGTTTTCTTTATTGCGTTTATTAAATCTAAAATTTGTTTCTCTGTTTTTTCTCACATCCGTCAAAACACCATTAGACAATTAAATTATTACTAAAATATGTTTTACACTTACAATACCATTAACAAAAAAACTAAATATATTACAATAAGAAATTGTTTTAGTAAAGCAAGTGTAATGGACCAGATTTTACAAGAGGAGAGAATGTTAAGGTCCATCAAGGTCCATCACAAGCTAAAGAAATCCTAGGTGAATTGGTTTTATAAGAAAGTCTCCTCACACTTTTGTTGTCACAAAAACTCATACAACTTCGAATCTTTGCAGAAATTTCGAGAGGTTTGAGAGATCCAACGAACTTGTAAATACGCAGGACCACAAAACATGTCGCCATAACTCAGCCATTGAAATCTGACAGAGATAAGTCGGAAAAACCTATACCGTGTTGTTATTTTTAAGCTAAACTTTTCATAAGGGTTGATCTCATGAACCATGTGGATACAGGAAACGCACAATATAACGTTAGAAAGATCTCATAGAGATGAAGCCTCAGCCACCAGCTACTTACTGAGCAGACACGACACGCGCCCTCGCACGCCGGAAGAAGCTCTGCACGTGAATCCTAGTCGCAGCCGCCGTCTTCCGCGTGTGAATCCTAGTTGCAGTCGTCGTCTTCTGCACGTGAAGCACACACACCGACATATGTCGGGCCCATCGTCTCCGCCGCCCCCGTCTCCGTTGCTAGGAAGCCGTCGTCGCTGCCGGCGAAATCTCTGGTGAGTCGGACCTTCTGTTTTGGGCTTTTTGCATTTGGGCCGGACCCAATTTTGTTTGGGGTGGGAGGAATAGGTCATATCCAATTGGATTGGATCCGGATCCTGGATCCAGACAATCAAGTCGTGTCTTGGGCAAACGGGTCGGATCTGCTCAGTTGGATGAGAGGTGATGGGTCGATGTTGATGTGGCGAGTCTTGCTTACGTGTCAGATCCAGATTGGTCCTCGTGTCGACTGTTGTTGACTGGATCGAACTGAGTTGACCAGTTTGATGGATTTGACCATTGACCATAGTTTTGACTGGTTACTTTTACCTTGAGCGTTGACTTCGTCCGTACGGTTGACTGGTTCGGTCTAGTTTGACCTGTGAGGCCTGCTTTTCCGTTTTAAGTTTAATTTTCTCCATTCAGGGGCTAGTATGATTAGTTTTTCGTCCTGGTTTTAGATTTAAAGTCTGATTAAGCGCTCGAGAATCAAACGTCGCGCTTTTCTTCTAATTTCCTAAGGTGAGGAGCTATCTCGTAAACCCCCTTGTAGGCTCTTGGTTTAGCAATCAATTATCGTTAGTCTAGCACTGGGACATGTCTTGTGTTGTATGATTGAATAAGCTGAAAAAGGTTTTTTGATGAAATAATATTGATTATTTTGTTTGTTGGTTGTTTGTGTGTGTAATAGTTATGGTTTAGGGTTGACTTGCCCGGGGCTGCAGATACAAACTTCTGCATTGGGGGTTAATATACAGACTTTTGCATTAGGGGTGCAGATACATACTTCTGCACCCCAGAGTCATGTTAGCGCGTAGGGTACGATAGTAAGTCGATCGCTGTCGTAGCCCAGTTAGTTCGATAAAGCATCCACTGGGCGGTGCATATGGTCTTTGAACCCATACGGCTAAGTCTCTTCAGAGGGTTAGCGATCACTGAACTCGATGGATAAGACCACATTGTTTGGCATGTTTGGGTGCTTTTAGATGCCATGTTTTCTACTTGTTTTTATGACTAGTATGGTAGTGTTGATTTGTTTAGTCGGGTCTATGGACTTGCGTGTGCAGAAATCCACCATATCTCTTAGTGATTCCCCTATTACACGCCCCTCATTTCTCTTTTTCTTTTCAGGTGAGACTGAAAAATAGTTTGATGAGGTGGACGGTCTGGTTTTGTTTTAGGATCAACAATTTTATTTGATTATAGCTTTTCAAACATTTTATTTATTATTCGGTTAGATGTGGCTTATTGCGGATGTTGATTTTATTCGGAAATTTTCGATGTTAGACAATATTTATGCGATTTATGAGTTGATGCTTTATTATTAAAGTTGCATGATTGGCAAGTTAGAGTTAATAGCATACCGTTCTACAGAGAGGTTGAGACGAGTGTTATAGTTTCGTATCAGAGTGGATTTGTCATCCCGATTATGACATGCGAGACGGTTAGGAAATAGAGTAGTGATGAAATCAGGTTTTGAAAATTTAGGAATTGGTGAGATTTTAAAAATAAAGGCACCAAATTGTTCTGTTTCTTCTATTTTTGTTAGTATTGTTTTTATCTCAAGTAGAATTTAACTTACTTTTTTCTTTCTTGCAGATGGCATTGAGACGAAGAGGTATTGCCACCCGTCCCCATGCGAACACCGTCGTAGGAAGAGTTGTTGCAGATGAGGGTGTTCACAAAGGCGATGGTAACGTTGTTATGCCCGTTGCCCAACATTTTGATGTAGATGCTGGTACACAGCTTGCTCAAGAGGCAACTAGGGAAGCTAGTCAAGAGGCAGTTCAACGTGTTGCTAAGGAGGCGGATCGGGCACGTGCTCAAGAGTTTTCTCGTCAGTTTGCACAACATGTTGAGCATGATACTCTGCTGGTTGCTCCGTCGGTTTTTCCGTAGGTTTCTCCGCTAGCTTCATCGGTTGCTCCGCATGTTGCTCCTCAGGTTGTTACCCTAGGAGCAGGGAAAGCCGTGGATCATGATGTTGAGTTAGAGGAGCTTAGGATGTTCCAAAAGTGGTTTGGAGGACATATGGGGGAGCAGGGTGTACTAGGATGCACTATATGTGTATGAGTAGGGCCTTCCCGCCACTACCTATCCTTCACCGCTATGGACCACTTACATAGAGCTAATGTGGCAACTCAAGGACATGGGACAAGTTTTTAAGGGATCAATCGAGGCAATTGTGGCTAATGATTGGAGGAGGGAGCTTGAGCATAACATGGAACAATATGAGATGTCATGCTGAGTTTTGTCTTGGGTTAGTTGTGCAATACCTGAAAGGAGATTCTCATTTATGGTGGGATGGATTTATAGAGATGGTCAATTGGCGTTACGAGCTACATTATGATGACTTCAAGAAGGATTTCTCTAGGAAGTTCTTTCCGCGAGAGGCCATGAATACAAAGTAGAATGCCTTCCTTGATCTTCATTGAGGGATATGACTGTCCGACAGTACGAGCTTATTTCATTCGCCTCTGTAGATTTGTAGGGAGACATATGGGCGAGGATGAGCTTATGAGGAGGTTGTCGAAGGGTTTGAGAGAGGATATTCGCAACCATTGCCGAGTGAGGGTCTGCAAAATTATGGTGAAGTTGGCTACTGGACAGGAGATTTGTTTAGCAAAGAAGAAAAAGATTATCAAGTCACAGTTGCAAAAGGCAGGGAAGACTCCAGAGACTCAGAGGAAGAATTGGGAGTAGTCGGGTCTGCCAAATTCCCTCGTTGCCATCATCATATTGGAAGGTGTTCTCCATGTTATGTGTATGGTCAGGTTGGTCACACGCATAAGCATTTTTCTATTCCGAGTCGGAGGTGCGCCAGTCGCAAGGCATGTAACAACGCCAACAACACCATTACCAGCGCCAGCAGCACCAGTCGTTGTACTGAGGGTTTGCTACAATTGTGGTGAGCATGGTCATTTCTTGAGGGAGTGCCAGTAGATGAGTTAGCCACCCGGGCCACCAGCCAAGAGACAAGTTGTCCAGCCGCGATGTTTGGTTTAGGAGACTACGATTGGGCTGAGTCGATAGCTGGTACATTTTTCATGTTTTACATTTTTGGTTTTATGCCTAAGTGTGTTGTCATGTGTGGAGCCTACTTAGTTTAGTCTTCTGTAGGCTCGATTTTTGTTGGGGGTGGGGAAACTTTCACTTTCTTTTACTCTGGCGCTACAAATAGTTTCATAAGTCCTCAACTAACCAAGTGTGGGACCTTTGAGGGTGTGTTTGTTCCAAAGGCTAAGACATTCGAGACAGTCGACAGTGAGAAGATAGGAGCTACAAGCATTCATGCTGACGTTTCTCCTTCATTGTTAAAGTCGAAAAAGGGAAAAAAAAGCATTCATGCTGACGTTCTGATAATTTTTGGAGGCACAGAGTTTGACGGTAATCTGGCAGAGATGGTCATAGACCACTATGATGTGATCTTAGGAATGGATTGTCTTTCTCAACATAATGCATTATTGGATTGGCATAAGGCGAGGGCATACATTCCCAGAGCCGGAAGGAGAGTCACTTTTGAGGGTTTCTAAGCTTATATGGACATTCCAATTATTTCCATGTTGCATATAGGGGATATATTGGAGAGAGGGGCTGAAGCGTTCTTAGCCATGCTAACCATAACGAAGGATAAAGGAGAGAGTAGTTGAGTGAGATACCAGTTGTTGCTGAGTTTCAAGATGCATTGGAGCCCCTAAAGGGTCCGCCTCCGACGAGAAGAGATGCCCTTGCTATTGAGTTGAAACAAGAAACAACACCAATTTTGAGAGCACCATACTGCCTGGCAACAATAGAGATAGCAGAGTTGAAGAAGTAGCTGGAGAATTTTACTCGAAAAGGGGTTTATTCGCCCAAGAAGTTCGCCATGGGATGGGCGAATCTTGTTTGTGACGGAGAAGGATGAGAGTTTCAGCCTTTGTATTGATTACAAGAGCTTGAACAAAGTAACCATCAAGAACAAGTACCCATTGTGAAATATAGGGGTAGCTGTTGGATTAGTTGCAGGGGGCTTCATGGGTTTTAAGATCGATTTGGCATCATGTTATCATCATATAGGGATCACATAGGAGGATGTACGAAAGACAGCATTTCGAACACGTTATAGACATTATGAGAATGTGGTGATGCCATTTGGGTTGACAAATGCACATGCAGCTTTCATTAAGCTGGTGACTGATTTGTTTCGTGAGTACTTGAATGAATGTGTGATTGCCTTCATTGACAACATCCTAATTTACTCACATAGTATAAAAGAACATGCTTGGTATCTAAAGATTGTGTTAGAGAAGCTGAGAGAGGAAAAATTATTTCCCAAGCTCAGAAAGTGTAGCTTTTGACTGAGGCAGATTGGGTTTTTAGGGCATGTTGTCTCGGGGCGAGGGGGGTTGTTGTAGATCGAGAGAAGATTACAACTATCATTGAATGGCCGATACCTAAGAGTCCTACAGAGGTCCACAGTTTTATGGGGTTAGTTGGTTACTACCAGAAGTTTGTTAAGGGGTTTACTAGTATCGCCAAGCCGATGACTCGATTGATTTGTAAGGATGCCAAGTTTGAGTGGACAAAAACATGTGCTAAGAGTTTCACTGAGTTGAAGCAACATTTGACAAGGGCACCGATGTTGGTACTTCCAAGGACATGAATACCACATGCGGTTTACACTAATGCGTCTGGATCTAGATTGAGTTGTGTTTTGATGCACGAGAAGAAGGTCACTACATATGCATCACGCTAGTTGAAGCCTTACGAGGTCAATTACTTCACTCATGATCTAGAGTTGGTGGCAATGGTCTTTGCGCTACATATATGGAGGGTGTACCTATATGGAGGAAAGGTTCAGATATTCACAAATCATAAGAATTTGAATTACATCTTCACTCAAAGGAACCTCAATTTGAGACTACGCATATGGCTAGAGTCATTGGCAGACTATAATTTGTAGATCACCTACCATCCTAGCAAGAACAATCAGGTGGTTGATGCTTTGAGTAGATGTTAGAGTGATGTTTCAGGTACCAAGGAGGTTCAGGAGATTAGGATGTTTTCTAATCTTAATTCATATGCAATTTTTGTGGAAGAGGACATTATTGGTCTAGATGCATTGAATCAGGCTAATTTGCTTTGGAGATTACGACAAGCCCAAGAGAAAGATGAACTGTTGGGTAAGAATTGAGAAGCAAGTTTCTGCTTATCACACAACTGCTAATGAGATGTATCTGTTTAAGAACTGAGTTTGTGTACCTCCGGATGAGTTATTTAGGCGGGAGATCTTATAGCAGGCGCACCACTCGCGATTTTCTATCCACCTAGGGAGCACGGAGATGTACCATGACCTAAAGTGATACTATCATTGGGGTGGTATGAAGCAGGATGTGGCTACTTGGGTTTCTCAGTGTCAGACATATCAGTTGGTCAAGGCAGAGCATAAAGGGCCTAGTGGGTTACTGTAGAATCTACCTATACCAAAGTGAAAGTGGGATATGGTGACTATGGACTTTATTACTGGGTTGACAACCACTAGTGTCGGGAGGAATGTTATATGGGTGATCGTGGACCGACTCACCAAATCTACTAATTTTTTGGCAATTAAGAAGACATATGAAGCATATCAATTGGCCCAAATATACCTACACATTTATGAGGTTACATGGAATACCTGTCAGTATAGTGTCAGATCGTGATATGAAGTTCACTTTTGCATTATGGGGAGCCTTCCAAAAGGCACTGGGAATAAGGTTCATATAAGTACATCTTATCATCCGCAAACAGATGGAAAATCAGAGCAGACTATTCAAACTCTGGAGGATATGCTGAAGGCTTGGGTTTTGGACTGGAATGAGCTGGATCAAATACTTACCATTGGCAGAGTTTGCATACAACAATAGTTATCACTTCAACATTGAGATATCACCATATGAAGCTCTTTATGGTAGGTCGTGTCGTACCCTATTATGTTGGACTGAAGTGGGGGAGCACTAGTATCTAAAGTCGTAGATGGTTCAAGAGACAATAGAGAAAATGGGGATGCTCAAGAGTAGGCTGAAGGAAGCCTATGACCGCCAGAAGAGTTATGCAGATAAGCGAAGAAAGGATATAGAATTTGAGGTGGGTGACTTGGTATATCTGAAAATGAGGAAGTTCCAAGGGGAGCTGAGACGCGAAAGCTGAACAAAGTTTTAGCCGAGATACATGAGACCGTATCCCTATGATAGAGTGGATTGGAGCAATGGCCTACCGCTTGCAGTTGTCGCTAGAACTTTTGGAATTCCACGATATGTTCCATGTGTCTATTCTGAAGAAGGTTGTCAAGGAGCCAAGGATCATTTTGCAGCAACCGCCAGATGAATTAAAAAGAACATGTTCGTGCCTAGCCAACCAGTAGAGGTTCTGGGATGACAAGAGAAGGAATTTCAGGGGAAGAGAATCAATATGGTCAAAATACGCAAAGAGAGAGACGAGATCCAGGAGGAGAACTTGGAGACCGAGACTCATATGAGGATTGATTACCCTAGACCATTTGGGAGTGGTGGACATACTGGTCAAGATCAGAATTCGAGGGCGAATTCCTTGTTAGTGGGGGATAATTATAACGGATCAAATCCTACGAGAGGAGAGAATGCTGAGGCCCATCGAGGTCCACCAAAAGCAACAAAAACTCGAGGTGATTTGTCTTTATAAGGAAGTTTTCCCACATTTTTGTTGTCATAAACACTCACCCAACGTCGAATCCCTGCGGAAATTACAAGAGACTTGGGAGACCCACCAAACTTGTCATCACGCATGGCCACATAACACGTCACCATCACTCAATAACCAGAATACAACAGAGATAAGTCAGAAAAGTCTTTGTCGTGTTGTTTTTTTCATTTAAAACTTTCAAAACGGTTAATCTCATGAAAAATGTAGAACCAAGAAATGCACTATACCGTTGGAAAAATCTCGTCGAGATGAAGTCGTAACAATCAGTCACTTACTGATCAGACACTGGACGCGCTCTCATGCGCCAAAAGAATCTACGCACGTGAATCAAGTTGCAGCCGTCGTCTTCAGCGCGTGAAGCACACGCGCCGTCGTCTGCTCCCATCGCCGTTCAGAGGAGTTGTCGTCTCTGTCGCCTATTTATTCGTCTTCGGGAAGTCGTCCTCGCTGCGGGCGAAAACTCCAACAAGCCGGACCTTTTTCTTTGGCTTTTTGTATTTGGTCGAACCTAGTTTTGTTTGGGCCATGAGGAATTGGCCAAAGCCAATTGGTTTGGATCCAGATCCTTGATCTGGGCAACTAGGTCTAATTTTGGGCAAACGGTTCGGATCTGCACAGTTTGATCACAGGTGATGTGTCGATGTTGACGTGGCAAGTCTTGCTAACGTGTCAGATCCAAAATGCTCCTCGTGTCTAACTGTTGCTGAATGGGTTGGAATGAGTTGACCAATGTGACTTAGTTGACATGTTTGACTGTTGACCACAATTTTAACCGTTGATTTTAACCATGAGCGTTGAATCCGACGATTAACTTTGACCGGTTGACTGGTTCAGTCCAGTTTGACCGATGAGGCCCGCTTTTTTGTTTTAAATCTAATTTTCTCTGTTCCAAGGCTTGTCTTATTAGTTTTTCGTCCTGTTTGGGTGCTCTAAGTGACGTTTTTGCTGCTTGTTGATTTGTTGAGCCGGGTTTACGGACTTGCGTGTGCAACAATCCACACCTTCGCTGAGTTATTCCCCTGTTACTCGTCCTTGAATTTCCTTTTTCTTTTCAGGTTAGACTTTCGAATAGTAAGATGAGATGGACGATTCTGGTGTTGTTTTGGGATCAACAATTTTACTTGATTTAGATTTTCATACATTTTATTTATTATTCTGTTAGACTTGGTTTACTGCGAATGTTGGTTTTATTTGGAGATTTTCGATGTCAAACGATATTTATGAGATTTATGATTTGATTCTTTATTATCGAAGTTGCATGATTAGCAAATTAGAATTAGTAGTATATCGTTCTTGGGAGAGGTTGAGACGGGTGTTACAATAAGTTTCTTTCCAAATTTTGTTACATTACCAATAAATTGTTTACTTTGGTCAAAGTATATTCTTGTTAATCAGTTATATGCATTAGAATCAAAATGTGGAAAGTCCTTTGTCTAGTGGTTTAAAAATTATCAGAGATTTTAGAAGGTTGCTGGCGTAATTGATTGTTGTGATCTCATGTGTTGCAGCGAGTATGGAAAAAAGTGGAATGTCCTTGATCTAGTGGTTTACAAATTTAGTACACCATGTCGAGAGTTCGATTCCGGACACGCTTCTTGTAGGTTACTGGAAGCAAACTTATGAGAGATTACACAGTGCTGCAGACAGAGCCGCTTATAGTGATCTTATGTGTTGTGGGGATAGTTTTTCCATCAAAATTTCCTTACATGCAGAGCCGTCCATCTTGGATCAGGGTATTATTAGGAGATCTATGTCATGGACTCAGTTGTGAAAATTTTCACCATAATCACATATGTTGCAGGTAGTGATCAATTTGTAACAAAATTAATATTAAAATATAAATAATGTTGTAGTTTTTGATTCAATTAGTGGTAAAAAAGAATGAAAATGAAAAAAGACAAACGCAACTCACAGGAAATCACCTCATCCATTTACATGCATTCAATATCTTTTATGTAATTCTCAAGGATATTAGATTACCCTAATTCATCATTTAAACACATATACTAGGTTCTCAATACATCGATCACATTCATCTATATTGCTCGACTTAGAGACCAAACACACAATCGCACTCTAGGCGTATAGAAGTATGATAGTAATACTTAATACAAGCAACATATTTGTGTCGAGACATATAGATCAACAACGACCGGTTTAACCCTAAACTGTCGTTCTAAACTAGATTACAAACTCAGTAAGAATAGAGTAAATCCTCACCTTGGCCATAGGGACGAACGTTCGGTTTGGTTGACTAATGCTCCGTCGTCTGAGCTTTTACCCACGAAGATCTTTCGTTATCCTTTTGATCCCAAGTTGATCCTCCATCACTCATACCCCAACTTGAACTACTTCCTCCGGAAGTACCGTTGGGACTCCGACTTCCCCAACCACGAACTCCCACTTTGACTGGATGATGACTCACCTTCGGAAAATAAATAGGGGAAACAACATTCTCGGGAACGTTCGAACTCTCTGAACCTTGAATTCGAAGCTCCTCAGCTTCTTCCTCACGCGAACAGCTTCGCTGCATCAACTTCTGGGATGCAATTCTCTACTCATATTAATCCAATACTGGTTTTCGATTTACCAATCGATTCATATGAGATCCTACATCAATCCCACAGAAAATAAGCTCCGGAAACATCCATTGACTACACCAAACATAACTACAATATGATAAACCGTATTTTTAAATGTTTTTACCTTAAGTTTTTCTTCATTTTAGAGCTTTTTATGCTCTTATTTATGACAAATGGTAGTTTTATTGTATTTGTAGTGTTAAAAGTCATTTAAGGTCGAACAATGCATTATGGAGCAATTTGGACTCATTTGGAGCAAAAGCTAGTTTCTGGACAATTTTGATGCATTAGAAAATCATCCAAGACAGTGCTCTTACCTTCAATGGTATTGATAAAATTTGGACACCAACTAGAATTTTGAGATAGCTTTAAAATAGAGTTAGTTTCAAGGATATTGGATCTCTGGATCAAAGGTTATAAGCGTTTTAGTGAAGACTGGTCCATCTGCCTTGAAGCTGGAGTGTGCCAAAAACGGTCATCTTGCCAATCCTAGGGTACTTCCGCCTTGATCCACATATTTTTCGTGCCCGGAGTTGATCTAATAGTAAAGTCTAGTTGATTTAAGCCTAAAAACGGAGATATGATCTCAAAACAGGTTCTCTTCAGCCTAAAGACGGAGATATGATCTCAAAACAATTAATTTTCGTTTAATTTATTATCTCTTCACGTTTAATTTTGCACCGAGATAGTGCAAGTTAAGTCCAGAGGATTTCAATTATTACTAACAACCGTTTACTTGTTTTCGCCCTTACATTTTGAGCGATTTTCATGGATTTCTAAATTGTTTTACCGAGTCAAAAAAACATTTCTTTAGTCCGGAAACTAACCTTCTCTTTCTTTGTCCCGTGACCATAACTTTAGTGTTTTGCTATAGGAAGACTGAATGGAAAATTCTTTAGCATATCAATCTAACGAGGCACCATATCTCCTAGATATTTGAGAAATTCAGAGCTACTCCGTACTTAATGAGCTTAACATTCTCATCTTGGGGCTTGGTATACTTTTAATAGACTCCTCTTTCAAGCTTGATGTTAAACGTTCAAGTGAGTTTTGTCCCTTTTTACTATCTCATTTATTTAAGATTGGTTTAAGGTTTTATGAAATGAGAGACATGGGCAATAATTCTAACTAAAATGTTGAACACTATGAACTTATGGAGACTAATTACATTTATACTTACTAAAAAAACTAGAAAATAAGGAAAAAAGAGAAAAGAAAGAAAATGAGATCGATAGAAAAAATAAAATGACCCCCTAGAAATATAGGAAAAAATCGATTTTCAAAAGAGGTATGATAGAAAAAATAAAATGATACCCTAGAAAAGTAGGGAAAATCAGTCTCTAAAGCAAAAAAAAGAATAGAATAGGGAATGAAATTTTACGAAGATCTAAGGTATTTAGGAACTTGATTAGGTTGAGTCTCTTGTTCATTGATCGATATTCCCTCGATGAGACCGCACACTTATAATTTAACGAGTACGCATTGGAAATTTCAGATCATTTGGATAGATTGTGGATTTGAATCATTATGGTTGCTAAGCTTTTAGCTAAGTATGTGGAAGTTCTATATGAAATATAACTTCATAGGGTTGAGTCACTCGTTAGCTCGAGGGCAAGTAACCTCTAAGTCCGGGGAAGTTGATAATTGTATTTTTAAATGTTTTTACCTTAGGTTTTTATTCATTTTAGAGATTTTATGATCTTCTTTATCACAAATGGTATTTTTTTTGTATTTGAAATGTTGAAATTCATTTTAGGTCGAACAATGCATTCTGAAGCATATTGGACTAATTTGAAGCAAAAGCTAGTTTTTGGACAGTTTCGATTTGTCAAAAAGATCATCCAAGACGGAGGCCTTAACCTCAATTGATTTTGATGAGATTTGGACAGAAACTATAATTTTGAGAGAGCTTTAAAATAGAGTTTGTTTTAAAGAAATTGGATTTCTGGATCAAAAGTTATAAGTGTTGTAGTGAAGACTAGCCCGTCTGCCTTGAAGCTAGAGTGTGTCCAGAAGTGACTTGTGACCAGGCTTTGAAAATAATGGAGCACCAACCGGTTCCAAAAGCCTCCCTGACCGGTTTACGAGATTTTTACACCTATCTGGGCCAAAAAAGACCCTTAAATCAGTCCCAACCTATTTACGACCTCAACGTAACCTAAACAGTCTTTTTTAACCTAATACTATATATACTTGTTTTTAGCCTTTTCTGAGGGGAGAGCCACCATATTAGCACGAAGAGTAGATTCAAAATAGAGGCATCTCTTCCTTTACTTCGTTGGAGATTTTGATCTCAAGCTTTTCATTTGGGAGATAGATTCCTACTCTTGTATCATCACAAAGAAGTTCTCTAAACCCTTATTGTTTCTAATACTATTTGAAATGTTTCATTTTGATTTTGATTGCTTTTCATTTAAGTCCATGTCTGAGTAGTCACTTGTTAGGTTGTAGATAATCAAAGGATCCATGAATTCATGAGTTTATCAAATTGATGTAGGGAATGATCGATTAGTTCTTCACCTTTGCTTGATCTTAATGTTGTAGCAAACCTGATCACCTAGTTACTATTCCTGGGAAGATTTAGATTCCAAAAGATTTTAAATCACTGGATATAGTATTTGATGGACAAACCGATATAGGCAACGAAAGTGGATCGATAAAAGTTTGTGAAAAATTGAGTCTTGAACGAGTTAATGCGTGTTTATCTACTTTATGTTCGTACGAAAGTCGATACTCCTTGGTATTTAAGCACATAATCCCGAACCTCGAAAGTGGAGAGGATTTATATTTGTGATTTGAGTTCTAGACCGGTGTTTAATGCTTCCCTGAAAATCGATTTATCTACTACCTAGCACTTTTAATCATTTGAATTACCTTAATTTTAATTAGTTATTTTCGTTTTTCTTGTTGTTCCATTTAGTTTAGTAACCAAAAACCTAAAAATCATATTTTGTTTAAGCTTAATTTGAATCCTGATAAGTTGTAGTGCATGCTTAGTCTCCTATGGATTGCTACCCTTAACATTACCACATTCTACCACACTCAGCTGCGCTTGCAGCTGAGTGATACTTATTTTGGGTGAAGACTTTTACCCCATCACAATCCAATAACTCGATTCTAGAAAACTGGAAGATTAAAAGACTCTCAAGAAACAAAGGCATATAACCAAAACTGATCGTTAACTCCTTGATCTGAAATGCCAGAATCAAGCCATGGATGTCCTCTAGCCGTAGGCTCCAATTTGACACCAATCAGACTCCAATTGACCTAGAAAACGCCCTCCACGCTCAGACTCCAATTGACCTAGAAAATGCCCTCCACTCTTCGACTAGTCAGATTCAAGATGTAATGTCATATCCCTCAGTACAACGACCATAACTCTTAAAATATTGCAAGAAATCATGATCCTTAAATTGGAGAATGTCGATCAAGGAGTCAGTTACCTTTTGTGAAATTTTCAGATCTAACTTGTCGATTTACTTGGCAGATCGTCCTTTCTCCCACAACATATTGAATTGTCTTCTGCAGAAACTGCACATGCTTCATCTCTTTCTTTTTTTTTCTCTCTTCTCTCCTTCTCTTTAGGATCGAAAATCCCTTGTCCTCTCTCTTTATCTCTGATGTGTGACGACTCAAGGGGAAAAACAAAAGGGAGGAAATTAGTTTAGGTCTTAGGTTAGAATTAATTTAAAAAGGAAGGGTTTTGGGTTTGGTTTAGGACATAAATATGAAAATTCTGAAATTGAAGCGGGATGACAGGAAAGGGATGTTACAATAAGGTTATGTGAAAACAAAGGAAATCTACAGAGTTTAGTTTTCATGAAAAGTACGATCAATGTAAGAAGTTATAATGTGCAATCTCAGTCTCATACTACATCACATAATTACTATGATATATCATTAAGAAGATATCTGATCAAGGGGATAAAGGGCCGTTTGATGCAGATGAATAAATCAAAATAAAAATATGTTGAGAAAGAAGAATTTATTGTGGTGGTAGAACAATCCTTTCTCCTAATACCTTTTATTATAAATAGTGGACACTTTGATTTCCTTTTTATGCTTGTTTTTATGAGCAGAGACATTATATGTTTTGCATTAAGGATTACCATGAGATCTGATTGAGATAATAATTAGAAAGGTATGAAAGAAGCTTATATATTCTTTTCATCACAATCTTTCACACATTTGTATCCCGGTTTAATCAATATAACGAAGTGTGTTGGTGGGTTAACAAAGTGACAATTGCGATCTTGACAAACTGATGCACCATGACATGATTCGAGTTTAACAGTTGATTTTGATGAAATTTGGAGAGCTATAGAATTGAATCCACTTTCATATGAAAGTTATTTAATCTCGCCTTGTTTTTACATTTTCTCTGTCATTCTCGTTTGGATTTTCTGGCATCAGTGGAGACTTCTTACCCTTCTCCCTTTCGGGAAGATTGTTGCGCTTACCTTCAACAGATTGGAGATCTAATGTATCGTGAATCATATTTCACCCTCACAGATCTGAAGTGGTCTGAGCTCAAAGTTTGTGTCTCGTCAAATCCCTGGCATTGTAGGCATCGTTAGAAGACCTAAAGACCCTACTACTGGCACCACCGTTAATCTCCGCATACAAATGTTCCAATCTTTACTTGGAATGGATTCAAGAACTCTTCAAGTTAAAGATTAGAATATGCTATTTCAATCCACTCTCTATAAAATCCGACGTTGAGAACCATAATCCTTATCCTAGTAGAGCTTCTTGTCTCCGGCACGGTTCTGCCAGAGATCGAAGTTGTTATTGGGACCCAACTGTTGTTTTTTTGTCGATATGTTTTGAGATTCAACTTTCAACAATCGCGGTGGATGCCAGTGAAAGTTTAGCCATTAAACCTAAATGTTTCTCGGGAATATCCCAAGAATCTACCACTCGTGTCGTCACCATATGCTCCCTCCGATGCTACCCAACATATGATAGCAACAACCATCGTCGAGCATTTTCAAACTCCTCTCATCGGCTTGTTATCTCAGAGTATGGTGACAAAAAAAAGTACCATAGTTCCTGCTTGTCGCGGCTCAAAACCAGGTGTATACGAATTTCAAATCAATGGCTTCTCGATGTTGTTAATCTTAACTTGGTCCCTGCTAAAGCAAAAAATCACTACACTTATCATGTCCATGAGCCTAGCTATACGAAAGAGGCTCCGAGGATATAGTGATTGATTGTCTCTTCGAACCTGCCATAGAGAACTTTTGTCATATCAGGTTTGCAAAATTTCTCCTCTTTTTTGGTCTTTATTGAACTGGATTGAAATTTTTGCTCAAGATTTTGGCAGGTCGATTGAAATCCATAAACCACGAGTTGCTATAAAATATGTAATCATCTCCACTTTTTTCCTCTAATGAAATATTCGGTCGACACAGTTTTGCAATATACGAGTTGGTTTGGAAGAATTCACTTTCACTGTTTCGACTCTGGTACTATCAGGGCATCCAATTTAACGTCTTATGGCTATTGATATTTGTAACAGTTTTTTGTGACCATAACATTTCTTCCTCAGTTTTTAAGAAATATGAGTGGAGGGTGGATCGAACCACAAAAAGGTGCTACAATAATAATACCTTAGATTTTTCGATGAGGATAAAATCTAGTAAAATTTCATCTCACTCCTCCTTCGTTATGGAGAGAGCTCTTCCACCAATTTCTCTCTTGCATAAAGGTGATACTTCTTTGGATTTATATCCGAGACCTTATACTAGTGTCATATTCTGCTTGTCTTCTGGTGTGGTGGTCTGTACATAGTCTGAAGAAGCAACAAAAATCATTTCGACGAGAACTGAAGATATGAGCCAGCTATCAAAAGAAAGACATATGTTGCTGAGTCGCAGCTCTTCGTCATTTTCGAAGATGCTCATTCAACACATCCGATTTTCTTCTCAAATTTTCCAGATACGCAGTTTTTTTATCCAACTTTCTATCATGTTTCAAGTTTTATTATGTTTAAATTTGTTTGTAGTGTCGAATTCTACCCTTGTGGTATGAAGCTTTAAGTTTAATGAAAGATTTGTGCCAAAGAAAAGTAAGAAATGATTTAACCTCGATTTTTTTTCCAGATCCATCTTTCTTTTTGTGGTCTTAAGCCTGGATTCATATACTTATTTTATTATTTTGTGATTTTGTAGATTCCATTCCTTTTGTATGATTTTTTTAGGTAAGCCGGATTTTAATCGTCTTCAAAGTTCACTAAAGTCATCGAGATTACCACCACCAAACACTATCATCACTAGCATAACTAGTCTTGTTTTGTATATGGTGTTGATATTGCTTAGATCTTGTTTCATGTAAATCGTGGTATAATATAATTTTACCCAAATTTCTTATAATTATGGTTTTGCATACCAAACATTATCCTTACTGACTTATAATTCATGGTTTCACAAATATCCTTTTTTCTTGTAATTCATGGTTTTGATGTAATGTCATATTAATATCGATATTATATTTATGAACTTTTTAAATGTTTCCATGTAATCAAATATTTCAAAACATACTATATATTGTGAAAATATCTTGAAACTCGAAGGCTTTATTTGCATTTTTCACCTGACACTTGATCACAAAAAGTGAGCTACGTTGGACATTTTAGAACCAAAATGATTTGTCATAGAAAGTCTACATGATTGTAACACTGACTCATTTTTAAAAGTAAAATTGTTGATTGCATGTATGGTTTTGCCTCTACTTAGAACTATCGTTTTTAAAACTTCGATAGATGTTTACAACGATTCAAATTAAGATAGTCTAGTATCATTTGAATGAGTTTTCCTTGAGTATAATAATGTTCGATAACAATTTTTTTAGGCTATAATTATTCATCATAAAGTTTCACGATTTTTTATTGGTCATTTTCAAAATCTGGAAATTAGTAAGTGTGGTTATAAGATAACTAAAAATTGTATATTTAGATTAATGGGTTGGGTTCTACTGGTGGATGATGAAGACATTTTCTGGATTTTTTGGTCGGGTTCAGGAAAACTCTAGGTATATTGGGCAAGGGCACATTAAGGGTAGGAGGCATCTTGTGAAGGAGCAGATACATATTTGCTCGACGACATTTTGGTGGAGTAAAGTTTGTTAGGATTCTGATGATGTGATTTTCGATGATGTATGCAGATCACGATCAGATTGAATTCATGTATCATTATGGAAAACATAGGATCTTCACTATTTTTCAATATGGAGTATGTTTTGGGTTAATGGCTAGAGTAGGGAAGAATCTTCTTGAGGCTTAGAGGAAAAATATTACGACTGAATGTAGGCAATAATGGAGGATCTGGAGAGTTTGCTGAGTATCACATACTTGATACCATAATCAATTTCGAAAATCAAGAAATCATGGCAGAGAAAGGGTTATCTACTAACTTTGTATGTGAAGCAGTATTTAGAGGAACTTGGAAAGACATTCTATTGCTTGACATTGTGCTTGTTATATGAGTGTGGTTTTTAAAGGGACTTCTATTCTCTTTGATTAATATGTCTTCCATCATTCTCTATGGGTTTTTTGAGAAGATATGTCTCAAATTATATTGCTGTCAAATGGTGAGAGGAAAAGTTCAGTGGCTACAAGTGCTTCAAAATTGAAGACTATGGTCCATAGTTCGATAACTCAACTTTGGTAGAGGAGCATTCGAAGACATTGGTTTAACGCTATATGAACCCCACAATTCAAAGCATGAAGAATTTGCTCTATATGTTCCAGCAGATATGGAAGATTGAAGAGCGGGTCGTTGGAGCTAATTTGGAACGAGACGGTTCCAGTTTGACTTCAATAGTGAAGAGGATATCTAGGAGGTAATGATTATGAAGCCTTTTCACTTTCATCATTAGAATAGGTGGTGGATCAGCAGTATATGTCGGCAATTAACTTTTGGATTAGAGAGTTGGGGGTTTCCGTTGCATTTTTTTGCATATTTGACTTTTAAGACCATTAGTTCAACTTTGAAATAGGTTAAGAAGGTGGATTTAGATAATGACATAGTTCAGATTATCGTCGAAGGTTTTAAACCTTTCTGTTTTGGAACCTCACTGGAGTTTCATAGTGGAGAGGAGTCATTGGAGACACTGCGCTATGAAAAGTTTTTTTGTAGACGGTGTATAATTTGGATTACAATATTGATTAGATATAACTTTTGATTTTTCGGGTATACGTTTGAATTTTAAATTTGTTCAAGTTCGATTTGGATATCCAATACATTTTGAAATTTCAAAAAGAAACCATTAAGATTTTAAAGATTGTTTGATTCGATTCAGATTCGGTTAATTATGTTCAGATTGGGTTTGGCTTTCGAGTAGTCTGCTAGTTACTCACTTTTACCAAATAAGATTTTCCATGAAAGTTTGTTGAAGAGAAAATCAAATTTGGATAAATAAGAAAACTTCATTCAAAGTAATATGATGATACAGAGGAGAGTTAACTAATAAATCAAACGGTACAAAGAACTTAAATCAAATACTAAACTGATTATCTAATCTAATACTCGGATTAAAAGCTGAGATTCTCTCCAAAGTTGAATTAAAGTTCCATATACTCTCCTTATAAAATATATTTTCGTTTCCAATTAATTTAAAACGAAAAAAATGGTGAAAGACACTCAAACCCTTGCTAACTTAACATATTTACAGATCCAACCTGTAAATGGATCCCAAGAAAACCCGAACCCACTAATATGGATCTCAAAATCGGATCCTCCAAATAATTTAACCCAAAACCGACAAAAAAAATCAATAACTGTGAAAAAAAATCAAAACATATGATTCATTCGATTCTGAGGGATTCTCTTTTACGATCGTTGTCGTTGTTGGACCCATATGTCGTTGAAGAACTGTAAAACTAGGTATAACTCGGGTCTTCGTCTCCTTCTTCTTCTTCTTGTTCGCTTTCGATTTGGGTCAATTTCTGATAGAAGTTGAGTTTGAGAACGTTTTAGTTGTTTACAGGAAGAATTCTTCAAACTAAGAATGCTAGTTATTGTTCACTATCACCATCATCGGTTGAAAGTGAAGGAGAAGAAGAAGAGTCGAAGAATTCGGAAGAAGAAGAAGAAGTTACAATGGTAGAAAAAACACCCGAGGAAGAAGAGGAAGAGGGTTCCGAAGAAGAACAGGGGTCCGAAGAAGAAGAAGACGGGTCCGAAAAAGAGGCAGAGAGTGTTAATTCGGAGAAGACACAAATGGTAAGTGTTTAAACATTGGATAAATGTGTGCGACTTGAGTATAATTGTGTAGTGTTTAAACATTGGATAATTGTGTGCAAGTAGGGTATAACTGTTTGATACTTGATTACTCCGTTCTTATTATAGGATTCCGAGACTGAAGCAAATCCGACTGAAGCAATGATGATTGTTTTAGGATGATTATTTCGGTTGATGTTCTCGTGTTTGTTAGACTATGGTTTTCGAATAATGTTATCGGATTATGTTTTACGTTAATGATTTCAGTTGTACAACTCGGCATAATTACGTAAAACTGTTTTGGTTTGTGTAACTCTAGATAACCTTGTAAAACTGTGTGGTTTGTTAAACAGAAAACTAACAAACATCACATACTTAATTAGACATAAGAGTTGGATAAGAGTTTGTTTTACAACAAGGAAGATCTCAGGTAACAAGCAAGAAACACAACATCAAACAACAAACTTCAAACATCAAACCGAACCAAACAAGCATAGGAAAATAAGAGCATAACAGAAAATCTAACGAGAACCCGAACCCTTCACCAGTCCCTTGAGCTCAGCAATCTCTTTGCGCATTTTGTGGACCTCGCTCATTAACATGTCAATCTCATCCGCGAAAGCGTTGATAGCACATACACGAACGTCAAAGCCATCATCCTTATAGACTTTGCAAATGCAGAAGTATTGCCCTTTCTTGTCGATCTCCTTTTTAATTCCTTCACCACAAACACAATATGATGGTCGACCATAGATTTCCTCAACAACACATAGCCAATTGTATGTCTTTTTTGCCCTCTTCATATCTTCGTAGGACAGATCTTTCTTTGAAATTTCCGACCCAACCATTTGAAACCTACCCTACAGAGAAATGTGACTCAAGATTTTAAAGGTAAAACTCGTCAGTGAGTTATATAGTTATAGAGTTATACTGGCTGATGAACGACGACGTGAAAATCGTGATGAGGGAGAACATCAAAATAGACTGAAATAGCTAGGGAATGATCGAAATAGCTAGGTACTCACCAGAGATTAAGAATCGTAGATGGTTTTCGAATGCTTCGTCGATATTCGTGGGATTCGTCGCCACCTCCGTGGTGAGCCTTTTTTTTTAAAGGTTTTGTTTTGTGTTGAATGAGGGAAATCAATAAATTTGGGGTTATTATTATGGGGAAAAATCTGAAAATTTTTGTTTNTTTTTTTTTTTTTGGGGGGGGGGGGGGGAAACCAAAAATTTTTTGGGAGTCAAAAGAAACACATGCGCAGCCTTTTATAAGCACGTGACAAACATGCACAACCTTTTTAATAAAAAACACATGTGGCGCAACCTTTCTCTTGTCTAAGTTATCCCCTAACTCTGAGTTATACTTCCTTCCAAAGAGTTGTACTTTTGACAAAATTCATAATAATTGGTTATACCTAACCTTATACAACAAATTATTGGTTATACACATGATTTTAGATCATTTGGGAACAAATTCTACGTGACCATATTAATATTTTGGGAAAAACATTATTTCTCCGAAAATCACATGTGTCACATGGTTAGTATTCATAAAGTCATCATAAAAGTGTAATGTGTATCAAGAAAAAAAGTAATGAATATCTATCGTGAATTATGCTTATTTGTTAATTTAGATCGGTAAATTGACAAATTATACATTTTATCCTCCAAAGTTAAATTCTTAGTACGTTGTGTTATTTTTTCTTAGTTGTTCAAATAGAGATAATGAATAAAAAAACGTACTCAGTTGCACCATTCCAAAAAAAATTATATAGAGTTATGCAAATACAAACGCAAACTATTCTTGTCTATTACTCTCCCTCTCGAACCAACTAGCCTAGTTTCTACCTTCAACCATTTTATTCCTCGTCCTTCGACGGTGTTCACCTTCTGATGGATGCCTTCTTTCTTGACGTCTTCCCTTCTTCTTTATGTAAATCGGCGGATATACATATAATTCTTTAATATCAATCGAAACAATCCACTTATCCGAATCAGGCACATGATAAATCGTCCTGCAGTATGCCATAGCCCACTGAGATACCATGTAATACGGTGAGCACAAACCATATAAATCGCGTAAATCCGTTGGTCTAATTTCCTGCTTCAAGAACTTTATGGTAGCGGCAATTGCATGAACACAAGGAAATTTGTCAATATTTAAATACCTGCAACAACAACGTCATCATCTAAGGATGTTAGATAAGTATAAACATCGTCATCATCCAAAACATACGACTGTCTTTGAGAGGACACCAACACTAGCATGTAGCTGAATTTTAGCTTCGTCGTAGACTTATGTACCCCAACCTTTCGGCATATCTTGTCCATTACCATTGAATAAGTGATCTTCGTGACAGAAGCATCCCTAAACAATATTGCATACAACTAAGCATCTCTCGGATTCCATTAATACCCATTTTCGATATTTGAATAATATCCTTCGTGGTCAAAATATATGTTTATGGGTGGATTGCTCATTGGCTCATGTCATAATTTTAAAAAAAACAATTAGCACATTCAGACTACTGACAGTTATTCTGTTTTATACCAGGCAGGTATACCACTTATTTGTTATATAACTCTATACCAGTTTTACCATAGCCAATTATACCTTTTCTAACAGTTATACAATTCCTCAAACTATTACAAACTGTTACAATCGACTCGATTTGGATCGATTTTCACTCCAAGACTACAATGTACCTTCAATTCAGCCACTACAATCTATTATTTATCAATGTTATGCCATAAGATACCTAGAACACATGACTACCCAATACCAATTTCAAATTTCAGTTTCTACTCAAATTGAAAAAACCCCAGCCCTTACTACATTTTAAGGCACAAAAACAACACCTAATCTCTCCTGTAGAAGCATACCTATGGATTACGAAGCTTATGCGAGCAATAAGAAAGAGTTCGGCGTCGGCGTCAACATGAATTGGAGGAAAATGAGCTCGGTGTCGATGGCAATGACGAGAATGATGAACAAGAAGAAGCTTGTTTCCTATTGGTTCATTTTTTGTGTTTTCCCATTAAAATTAAATCATGATATTTTGTTCAGTAAGGAAAATTATGAAAATCTACATTATCATTAAGAGTAGGGGAGTATTGAGATCATGAGGGAGTATAATGGATTAGTTTTTAACTCTTAAGAGTATTTTGGACTTTAACCCCTAATACTCCCCCTCAAGATGGAAGGGACTTGCATCTTAGATTGAAAAGCTCTATGTGGATTAGAGATTTTTTTTGAGATCATAGTGATTAACCGAAATCACAAGATTTTCAGGTGGTCTTGGTAGTGAACAGAAAAGCAGCTCAAGGATTGATCTTAACCAATCAACTCGAGCCACGATCCTAAATCCAATAAAACATAGTCTCGGCTCTGTTCTTTGACAAGAACTTGACAACCAATAGAATTGACGTTCTAAACACATAACAACCATCTCTGAATCAGCTTCAAACCATGAGAAGCACAATTAGGCACACTTTGTCGAACAACAACCTTATCAATTCCATAAATCAAAGTAGCAAAAACAGTGGATCTTCTTATCTCCCCCTCTCCTGTAGCACATGTGAATGACAAATATCCTTGATGACAAACCATATAACTCGAGATGAGAAGCTCGTCCTTGTGCAGCCTGATAGCATAAGAATTAAACAATGCATAAATGGATCCTGAGCATTATCAACACAAGCATGATTTTGCCTAAAATGTCGCAACCAAAGCTCCCCCTCACGAGAAACAAATATAGTTCCCAAATGTTGCAAAACCACAACACCATCACCATCAACAATTCAAATTCCAGAACCTAGATCCACAATGAGCAGGGAGAGTAGGAATCCACATACCTTGTTAGTAAATTTGAGTCATAAATAAGAATCTAAGTAACTCTCTTGTGACCTCAACAATGAGCTACATATGAGAAGAAATAACAATAATTTTTCTCTAAACACCTTGTCATCGAGAAGAGTTGCTCTTGTTGAAGCAATAAACTCAACATAGCCAAGGAACGATGAATATATATCCATCACCAAACCAGTCGTAAGATCAAGCTCAATCACATAATTGAACGATGTATCGATTGAAACTGAAGAATGATCTTCAATAATAGAGGACTTCCAACCATACAGACTTGCTTCGTCAGCGCAACACTCAACCTTGTGAGCAATCACCATATAAGAAACTGTAGAATAATCGGCGGAACAACCGAGAGAAGACGACGAAACTGGTGATTCCGGTGTAGAACCTCGAAAATTACTTTTGTCTAGACATACAGAAGTAATTGGAGGTGACGAAGAACCAAAAGGAACATCACAAACCTTTGGTGAAGAAATCTTTGTCGAATCTGGTGTAACCGCTCGGTATTTGAAATTGTAATCCTGTTTCACCATTAATATCAATATAAGATCAAGTCAAAAAGACAAAAGCAGAATCATACAGGAAACAGGAAAAGAAGCATGAATCAGCTACAAATATGGATCGCGGAGTGAATCCAAGTTATGTTGACAATCTGGTAATCCACCATAATCGAACTGAGATTGAGGGCAAATCAAAATAATCGAGGAAATAGGATCTCAGAATCGAAGAAGAAGAAATCAAATATGAGAAATCGAGCCAATGAATGAATAAACAAAAGCTCTATTCAATGGAACTTGAGCTCGCTTCGGGAGATCAAAGCTCGACGATGATTTGACGAAGAAACTAAAAAACAATATGAATCAATAGTGAATCAGAAGAGCTGAATCGAAACTGATGAGTCGATCGGTGACGAGTGATCTCAATCGCGGATCTAATTGAAAAACTACCTTCAACTAGTGAAACTGAAACTCAAGACGAGATGAAAAAGATGAAAATGAAACTCGAATCGATTAACATCAATCAGAAAAACAGAAGTGGAATGAAGGATTTTGCTCTGATGCCATTTTACCAAATAAAACTTTTCATGATTGTTGAAGAGAAAATCTGGGAAAATAAAAAAACTTTCTTCCAAGTAAAATGATAATACCGAAAAGAGTTAAATAGTAAACCAAAAAAACTTAATCCAAATACTAAACCGATTATCTACTCTAATACTCACTATTCAGTACTCAAAAGAAATCTGTATTTTCGTCTTCTCCGTTGCTCTCGGAGAATTCTCGGAATGGAAATTCTCCGCAAGTTTAAATTTGCGAAAGCCAAGACGCCGATCTTCGCTTTTACAGTCACCGGCCTAGCTCTATCTGCTGTCACTAGCAGCGGCACCGCCGTCTCTGTTTTCCGAGACTCTCCTACCGTTCAATATGCCAACAAAATCGCGACGGCAGTTGAAGGCGTCTTCCGTTCCTCTCGCGCTATCTACGCCGTTCGTATTTTCTCATCACTTACTTTTTTACCTTTCTCGTTCCGAATTTATTCATTTTTCTTCTTCTCTACTTGTAGGTCACTCTCACAATCGCGGATTACAAGTATAGTTTGCGTAGATTTCCGGTGGAATCAGATGAGTATCTTCAGAATTTAAAAGAGGTTTGCTGTTAATATGGTTCTTAATTTGCCTCCGTATCCGTACAATAAGTAATTTATCTTAGCAATCCATTACTGTGTAGTGGTCAATATATCAAATTTCACATTCTTGTTAAGATTGTTTCATGGGATTTGTAGTTATCAATGGCTATATTAGTTTATCACCAAAGATAGGCTTACACAGTAACCGGGAAGAACATTCCACTGATGTTTGATATGGGGTCAAATACTTTCATCCATTTAGTTAGCTCAGAAGATAAGATTTTGCGTGTTGTGATTTGAGAATTCTTACTTCATCTTTTGTATACTGCTAAGGCCATATGGTATCGTTTTTATTTTGCAGGTTCACTCACGCTCTGCCAAACGAATTCTCAAACTGTGTGAAAGTAATAAAGGTTTCTATGTGAAAGCTGGTCAGTTTGTGGCAACGCTGAAGCTGGTTCCTAAAGAGTACTCTGTTATCCTTTCCTCATTGCAGGACCAGGTGTGAATACTATAGCCATTAGGTTTCTATGTGTGTTTGCTTAATCGGTTTTGCTTTATTAGGGAATATGAATGATCTGTTACAATAGAAATACGACTTTTGTCAGTGCCAAGAAGGATTGCAATTGTTTATTCTAGTTCTAATTTGTTTATATTGTAAAAACCACTGAAGGCAGTTCCTTGTAATTTCCAAGAAATTAAACGCGTTCTGACAAGCAACTTGGGTCAAGATCTCGCAGAGATGTAAGTCTTTTAGCGCTATTCTGGAACCATCAATATTTCAATGATTTAGTCTGAATGATAAGCTAACTCCACCAGGCTTTGTTTTCTTCTTTTCCTTCTTTTACCTGAGTAGTGTAACATTTCCCATGGTTGATTTGTCAGATTTTTATCTTTTGATGAGGAACCAATTGCAGCAGCATCTATTGCTCAAGTACATCATGCTGTACTGAAGGATCATCAGGAAGTAGCAATAAAGGTCAACTCCTTAATTTTTTTCTGTCGAAAATCGAGCATGTTTTCATCTTTTACTTTGGATACTTGAAAGATTGGTGTGTGAATAATTTTTCTTCTCCTTTTATTTATCTTAATAACCTTTCATAATTTAAAACGATGCTTCTTATTACATAAATGGAGTACCTCTATCATCTTAATAAGATTAATTCACCAGATTTTCAGTTTTATGGGTTTTTTTTTTTTGTTTTTAATATAGGTGCAATACCCTGGATTGAAGCAGAACATGAAGTTAGATACAATGATCATGTCCTTCCTTTCAAGATCAGTTGTAAAGGTGCATGTGTTTCCTGTGTTGCCTTATATTAATGCCTTTGTTTTCAGACAAGTTGTTAAGAAAGAAACGAACGAAAAAGACATGTGATATCATATGACTAAGTGATCTAGGATACTGGAATTCAATGACAATTAGGCTTTTGATGATAGTATCCGACACTTTACTTTTGGAGTTTGAAGACTTTCATGTAAGACTGACAGGGAACTGCAATAGTTTGTGCTGCCTGGTGAAAAGTTTGGAAAATTCTTAGTAGAGCTAGATGCTGGACATCAGTTCTCTTAATCTTTTTTAATATCAGTAGTTTTGGGCTAAATGTTACCTTAGCTTGTGTTGTTGTCGTAATTGAGATCAATTATGCAATTATAAATGAACTGTGTTTGCATCTTTGACTTTTTAAATAGGCTGTTTATCATATAATCAGATATAGCCGCTTAAAGTTTGCTGAGTCATTTTTCTTCATTTGCAGATTTTTCCTGAATATCATTTTGACTGGCTGGTTTATGAATTCATAAAGACAGTTTCCCTGGAACTTGGTTAGTAACCTACAATTTGGATCTAAGTACTGCATCATGTGCATGTGTTTTGTGCTTTATTCTTCAGTTAATCCGTAACTAAAGATGTGAACATCAATGGCCCCTTTCTATGCATATTGTGTAGATGTGTTACAATCATTCATTACAGTCTTTCTTGGAATTTATTTATCTGTATGGTATGTCGTATATTCAATCTGACGATTTCATTTTTTATGTTTTAATCTTCTTATCTACAGATTTTATACAAGAGGCAAAAAATTCAGAGAGAATTGCCAAAAACTTCAAACATAACAAGATGATTACCGTTCCTACAGTGTTTTGGGTATGACAGAATCAAAACTGTACCACTATCATTGATGCATAATCGTAGACATAGATGCCATAATATTTTCGCTGAAGTGTAGTAAATGTTGAATCGGCATATTTTTTGTATTCTTAATATTACAATCTAATATTAATATTCAGGAGTTCACAACCCCTCAAGTCCTGACAATGCAGTTCTGCAAGGGTTTCAAGGTAATGACGTTTAACACAGTTGATCATTCCGTCAAACAATTTCAATAGCGAAAAAGGGTTATATAATCTGGTATAATTTTTCAACCCCAAGGGGATCATTTTGAGTGTTTTTTTTGTGGGTTACTCATGTAAATTAATAATATAGATTCCTCATGCAGCTTCTGCGCGTCCAGTATTTCTTCTACGTTCAAATAACTCGAGTTTCTTTAGGTTTCAGGTTGACGATGTGGAAGCCCTCAAAAGCACTAATTTAAGTCCGGCAAAGGTTGGTAACGACGGTCTAGTTTTTTTTTAAGAATTCGAACCGCAATACAACTTTGGCCTACGGAGGGCAGTAGATCTGTCAAATATATGATTCCGAAATTGTTGTTGAAGTGCTAAAGTTTGCCCCATATTATTGTAGGTTGCTGAAGTGTTGGTTGAAGTGTTTGCTGAAATGATATTTGTTCACGGATTCGTACATGGCGATCCGCATCCTGGAAATATACTTGTTTCTCCTGGATGCCAGAATGGCTTCTCTCTGGGTACTTTCCTGTTTGTATCTTTTTCTGAACTCTCACTGTTTCCAGATTCTGATCACAGAACATGTTGAATCTTATTCAAAATTACGGTTGGATGAAAAGTTCTGCTAGATCATGGGAACTGTAAAACATTGGATGAAGGATTTAGGCGAGAATTTTGTCGGTTGTGGGAGGCTTTGATTCTTCTAGACTCGAACAAAATACAGGAACTAGGGAAACAGTTAGGGGTTGGAAAATATGCCAAATTCTTCCCTGTCATTTTCACCGGAAGAACTAGTGAAAGGTATATGTGTCTGTTAGTCATCTTTTTACATTTTTCCGCTTGCAGAAGTTAGTACCCTTGTTTTTGACCTCTCCTTGATGATAGCAAATCAGGACTGGGGAAAGGAATGTCTATACAAGAGAGGCAGAAACTGAAACAGGAGCTGAAGCTTCTGAGATTGGAAGACATAACAACTTTCATGGGGTCTCTTCCTCCTGACTTCCTCACCGTACTGCGAACAGAGTACATCATTCCTTGATTCTCTGTTTTTTTTTTTTTTTATTAATTAGTTAATTACATGGCTTTGTTGCATACACTGATTCGTGGTTTCTTTTTTGCTCTTGTCACAGTGGGCTCATACGGTCAATCACTCTGACATTAGGTGCTCCAAAACGGGTGAGACTACTCGCTTACGCCAAATCTGCTATATATGGGCTTGGCCATAACCCAACCTCCGAACCAGGTAACCGAATTGAGAATTGCATTTAAAGCTTTGTTTAGTATTATATATGAGTTTTAGACCATTAAAAGCCAGTGAATTGGAACTTATCTATTCAAGTTTACAAGGATGAAGCTAAAAACGTAACTTATGGTTTTTGCATCTTCCAGATTTTGTTGAGAAGTCGATAATCTCCAGATCTGTAATGTTGATGAGCTACCTTCGCTTACGTCTTATTCTGGGTACAAAGAAACTACCTAAATCTAAATAATCAATTAATACTCAAAATTTCTTTAGTAAATTTTTTACAAATTCTTTGTTTTTTCTTTTATGGTTTTCAGAATTGATGGAACTGTATCTAGGAATGAAGAATCTGAAACATACTATCTATACTTTATATGGGCAAATCGTCAATTGCATCACAAACAAGTTTTGCATGTATAGCATGAAAATGTTATGCTGAACAAAAGATTCATTCATCAATAATTGATTGGATGTTTGACGAAAAAACTATCTTTGTATTAAAGATTTTCTTAGTGTTCAAGATACATTAGCTATGTTTTTATATAGAAGTATAAGAGAAGAACACATCTAAAGCTCAACTGTTAACTAACATAAACAAGGCTGACAACATGGTCCAATAATACCTCTCATCAAGGTCAAGCATGTAGGTTAGAAACACCTAACTTGTTGTCTAAAAAATCTTCGAATTCACGTCTTAATGCTTTGTCATGATGTATGTGAGTTGAGGTTAGTGGAGACGTGATTAGCGCCTATCCGACCACGAACTATCTTACCTTGTTTGAAATGACAGTATTAACCAAAATATTTTGTGCGAGATGATAGACCAGATTACCTGCTGTTGCGCGATTGTTTAAAGGAAACAAAAGGCAACGAAACTTTAAATTTGTAAAAAGCCTGTTTCCTAACAATCACACAATCCGCAAGTGCACGGATATGTCA